>SNQJ01S0152436.1:0-12962 GCA_010110895.2 Picea sitchensis | reverse complement strand
TTCAAATTTCTAAGTATTTTATATAGTTTTTATAAAATTTTGGCTATTTTTAAGGTAAAATAATTTTATCCTATAGAATTTGGGCGAATCATTTTTAAAATAGCGAATCTCATTTTTGGAAAAACCATGGAAAATTAGCCCACGAGCAAAATTTAGCCCCTAAAATCATCCCTACTTCGAACCCATAATCTCATGGTCCACAAGAAATGAATTGAATCTCAATCTATGGAAAATGGGATATTGAACTACTAGCATCTCAAGGATAATCCTCTTATTTCTAAACTCTACAATTGGTGTCTCTCCAGCTAGATCCTCTCGTTGGTTATAAATAAGCAGATGGCCCACAAGTTACTCCTCCCACTAGACTCTAGGAAGACTCCAATAAACTGCTAATGCTCTTAAAAGGGAAGGCCCCATTTAGCATGGAAGAAATAGATGAATTGATCTAGAATAGAGCCTCAACATCTTACTCGGTGAAAGCAAGATTCTCAGAAATTATAATTGGCCATCATTTGGATATTCTAAAGGACAAGATATGGGAAACAACGTGGGCCAAAGAGATAGATATCCCAAAAACCAACATCTTCCTCTAATCACTGATCCACAAAAGGATTTTGATTGCAAAATATCTCCCAAAACGAGGTATTAAAGGTCCCTCAATCTACCATCCATATACACAAGATGGGTCATCCAGTCAACATTCATGATTTGGAAGTGCATGCTAGTAGAAGCAAACATGGAGATCCCTGAAGGAGCCAAATCTTCGTCTGCTATCGTCATATCCTAGCACTCTTTATCTTCTAGAGAAAAATTAGGAATTCTTTCTTTGGGAGAGTGTGTACCATTCATTTTCTGGAGCTCTGGCTAGTAAGGAACAACATAATTTCCAAGGAACGGAAAGTTCACCCTTGCAAATTACCAATAACTGTAACTTCTATGAAAAGAGAAGCCTGACCAGCAATTATAGAGGAAATAAGAATACCAAAAATCTGGCTAAAAACAAAATTGTGGTTCTAAAATCTTTAACACTCTGGGGGAGGATGCAGATGCCTCCAGTTATGAAAGTTGCTCTGATAACACACCAAAAGGAATCTTATAAATGCACCCCATTAACAACTTGGAGGTCTGCATTAAACAAGAAGGATCTTTCCTTATATTCTTCAACGGGGCTTCTAACAGAAACCCAAGCAAAGCTGGTGCAAACAGCATTATCCTTAATACATCTGGAGAAATATATTGTAGCATTGCCTGAGGTTTGGGTTCATCCATGAACAATTATGCAGAGGTTGCAGCAACGTATGTGGGTGCTAAATCCTCCACATGGTCTCTAGAGGCCCCTCAACCTACATAGGAGACTCAATGTTAGCTATTTCCCCACTATAAGGGAAGATTGCAGCAAGAAATTTGCAGTTAGGGAGGCTGTGTGACAGAGCCGGACTTCTACTCAAAGACTCCCAAGTCTTCAAATCTCCTCAATGTTCGCAGGAAACATGACACAATAGCAGACAAACAAGCAAATGAGAGTTCTATGATGGAGGAAGGGACCCTTTTGGAGATGGACACGAGGAGCTCACCATGTTCCTTCCTTCATGATGAATTGTGACAGGAACAAGGTACTGTGAATTGGGAAAATTTTCAAGGCCTTGCTCCTGCTGGATATAGTTGTATATATTACATACATAATAAAAATACTTCTGTTAAAATTAAAAACAATTTAAAACAACAGACAAAAAATTCATGAAAAATACAGTTAATATACGAGTATTGAATGAAAGATGAAAAGGAGTTCTACCATGATTGGACGAGAGTAGGCTTTGGAGAAATGAGAAAAGACCTATCTGCAATTTTTGGTGGATTGATCACAACAAGAGAAGGGAATTCAGACAACTTCTGAGGAATTTGAATCCTAAGCCTTGTTCAATATCCTGTCATAGGCCGGGTTTCACTTGGGAGTAGAGCAATGGCAACAGGAGAGGAAGGATAAAGAGATGAGGATGGCTCCAAAAGGAATTCAAGTAAAAAGACACAGGCCCAATCTTGTACCAAGATACCAATGACGAAACAAAAGAAAATAATATGTTTCAAGGAAAGCTAGGGTATCTCTCAAAAAGTGGAAGAAAGTCAGTAAACACAAAGGAGATAATGGACGAGACAGAAGAATGATTCCAAGAGCCAGGCATGCCTAAAGAGCAAAGAAATATCTTATACTGGCAGCGAGAATAACCCTCAAGACGAAAGAGACACTAGTAGACTTTGGTGTCTCACTTTACAAAGACAGTCAATTTCCAAGAATTCATCAAGGTGATAAAGCACTTGTCTTGTCAAAAAGTTTATGCAAAATCCAAGCTTCTTCATCTGTGGGAAAGGTCTACGCAGACCTCATGTATTGAGTAAAAAAGATACAGAATCTTCCAGGCTTTTACTTAGTTCAAAACTCTAGGAGATAAGTCAGCTGAAGATGGAAAAGCATTAAACTTCAGCGAGAATAACCCTCAAGATGAAACAGACACTAGTAGGCTCTGGTGTCTCACTTAACAAAGACAATCAATTTCCAAGAAGTCATTAGGGTGATGTAGCACTTGTCTTGTCAAAAAATTTATGCAAAATCTGAGCTTCTTCATCTGTGGGAAAGGTCTACGCAAACCTCATGTAATAAGTAAAAATGGCAGGGAGCCTTCCAGGCTTTTACTCAGTCCAAAATTCTTGGAGATGAGTCAGCTGAAGATGGAGAAACATTAAACTGCAACAATACCAAGCTGACCAGCAGAAAAGAGCACCAGGAAAACATTAAAGGAACTATATTGGTATGTCCAATGCACAATTCAAATTTTCAATGAACTTGTGTATTTTATAAAGTCTTTGTTATTAAGCTATCAACACCAGATTAAAGAGGAAGGCACAACTGTATATAGAGTAGAATTAGCAAAGAGGACATAAGAGATATATGAAAAATTGATCAAACTGGCAATTTTGTAATGCTTCGCGAGTGTTTCAGGTTTGGGCCATAAAGAATTTTATCTGTCAAAAATAAAAAGGAGAAAAACACAAATAAATGCAGGTATAAAATGTATGAAAGGGGTGGTTTTCTCCTCACCTGCCGTAACCCTAACCGCAGGTTTCGGTACTCCCTATCCTAGTTTTGGCTAGGGGTTCCTTTTGGGGCGGCGCATCTGTCACTTTTCCTCAAGCATTTTCGGCGGTGAACTAGGGGATTATGCAGCTAGCAAATGGAGTATGACGGTGAACTATTGGATTACTCTTCAGAGTATCTCAGCAGAGAAGAGGTTTGAGGAGTGCCAGCTGGCAGAAACATGATGCGCCACGAGGAATGGGAGCCCGCCTTCAGCAGGATCGAGGGTCAGTTTTTCTTTGGTAGGTCTTCCCCAAAACTCTCTACTTGTGTTGTATCGGAGACTCCGTTTTCAGTTGGCCTAGGGTCGGAGGCAGGTGTTGCAGTCGGATCTGTTCCGCTAGTTTCGTCTTCCCTTAGTCCTGGGGTGGCAGCCCCCTGTGCTCTCTCTTCTGGCAACTTTCCACAGACCCCTCCATTGTCCGGAGTGTTGCAGAACTTTTGTCCCCCATCGGTGTTGGGACTTGGAGGAGATATAGTGAAGTCGGGGGTTGTTAGCGGGGCTTCCCCATGGGAGGTAAGTGGTGAAGTGCAGTGGCCTCCTCTCTTTGAAGTACCTCTCTTTACTCCAGCACAGCACCCCCCCCCACAACCCCTCGGTCTCGTCTATCAGTTCCTTCTTAGCCTCATGTTTTTTTGGGAACCAGCCGACCACTTCATACCCGGCCGAGTGCAGAGAAGTCAATGATGGAGCTGAACACCCCCTACCTCCTAAGGTTTCGAAGGGGCATACTTCGAGCAAGGTATCAAAGAAAGATGGGGCAGCCATTACAAGCCCTAATCGCAAGAAGTCCTCTCTACTAAAGTCCAAAGGAAAGATTGGAAGACTAATTGTTGGAGAAGATATCAAGCTCTCACAGGTTGAAGAAATGGTAGATTCGGCGATGGTTAGGCTCGCAACTGGAAGGCGCTTTAGTTTAAAAACCCTCTCTGCCTGGGTCAAAGCCACTTGGAAGGCAATGTTCAATCCTCTCCCCTCTGTCCATCTTCTATCCAGGGGATGGTTTATGTTAAAGTTCGGGTCGGTGGTTGAAGCTTCGAGAGCCCTAGCAAAGGTATGGTTGATCGACTTGACTCCTGTGTTGTTTAAGAAATGGTCTCCTTTGTTCGACGCCTCCAAGGAAAGAGTTGATTTGTTGTCTGTTTGGGTGCGGCTCTCGGGTNGGTCGGTGGTTGAAGCTTCGAGAGCCCTAGCAAAGGTATGGTTGATCGACTTGACTCCTGTGTTGTTTAAGAAATGGTCTCCTTTGTTCGACGCCTCCAAGGAAAGAGTTGATTTGTTGTCTGTTTGGGTGCGGCTCTCGGGTTTATCCCCGGAACTATGGACAGAGGAGGTCTTCAAGGTTTTTGGCAACAAGCTGGGGGCTTTTTTGGAAGTTGATGAGTTACATATAAACCTGTGATAAGGGTGTTGCTCGCATTTTGGTTTCGTTAAATCTCAGGGAGGGTTTGGATGAAGAAATAGATCTTGTGATGGGAGATAAAGTCATTACCCAAACATTTGACTATGAAGGGCCACCCTTTCATTGTCGTCAGTGTCATAAGTATGGCCATCTAGCCAAGCAATGCCCACTCTCCTTCAAGGCCAATCGGGTGGAAGGGTGCACTACATTCTCAAAGAAGAGTTCGGAAGCGCAAGTGGAGGAGGTACATCCCCAACCAGGGTCAGGTCTGAGTGTTCCCAAGGAAATCGATCAGATTGTCTCGATGTCGGGTCAAGACCCCCAGTCTAGGCCCTCTTCTCCCATGGAAATAGTAGAAGAACCAACGCTTCAGCAAGGTGAGCTTTTGGATGTATCGTATAGGGGGGCGTCTCTCCTCCTGAGTATGTTACAATATCCATCCCTCTCTTTCAATTTGTTGTTACATTCCTTCTCTCTTCTAGGAAGAAGTTGGTCGAATTTCTCCTCCACCTTGCCTTCCATTTCTAGAATCCCCTTCACACCTCCTTTCACTGTGTCTGGCTCTGAAATGGCTCTTTGTTCCCTCCTACCTACTCCCCCAAATGAAGCCTTATCCCCGACATCCACTGGCTCCCCCTCTAAGGATTCAGAGGAGAAAGCGGTTCTTTACAATCTTAAATCTAGGCCCATCCTGCTTTTGGGGAGTTTATCTCAGGGAGGGCATGGTTTAGGTCAAAATCCTGGGGAGCTTTCTGACCGACGAGGAAGAGGTCGACAATCCTATTTGTCAAAAGCTTAGAAGAGAGCGTTAATCGATCTTGCAGCTGGAAAACAAATATTTATTGTAGGGGCCCTTAGAACAGTCATCACCCTAGAAGGGGTGGGCCAATGAAAGTTCTCTCCTTCAATTGTTGGGGTGTGGCGAGCCCCTCTAAAAAATCATCCCTAAGGAGACTGGTGGATTTAAATCAACCTGATATTCTCCTCCTACAGGAAACTTTGGGGGATGGGCAAGTTGTCTCTTCTTGTATGGACTCTCTCCTGAAATCATGGAAGTTTTTTGGAGCGGATGTTAGAGGTCGCTTTGGTGGTTTGATTATCAGATGGAACCCTCGTTCAATAAAGGTTACCAATTCTTGGGGCTTTGACTCTGGTTTGGGTATTGATGTTCTCTCTGTGGATTTAGGGAGGGGGCTCAGAATTTTAAACATATATGGGCCTAATCTGGAGCGAATCCCTTTCTAGGAGGCCCTTTTTAAGAAATCTTTCATTCAGCATGATGGGTTAATATTAGGGGGAGATCTCAATTTCTCTCTTGGAATGGTTGAAGCATGGGACCCAGGGCTAGAGCAGATCCTTTATCTGAATTCTTCAGTCATCTATTGGAAAGCCATGGGATGTGTGACATAGCCCCTGTTAAGCTTAGCCCTGCATGGAGGAACAAACGGACCAATGAAGATCGCATCGCTAAAAGATTGGACCGTTTTTTGCTCTCCAATGATCTATTGGAATTGCCTCTTCTATTAAGACAATGGGTGGGTAGTGGAGGGGAGTCCGACCACTCACCTACTTTTTTGGAATTGGCAGGTGGAATGAATAAACCAGCTAGCCCTTTCAAATTTAATTCGGGCTGGCTCAAGAAGGAGAGTTATGTTCAATTGGTGAAAGATAATTGGGCCTAGATCAATCCAGATAGACCGGTGGTAGTGCAATTTGCTGAGAATCTAAAGAAGGTTAAGCAAACCACAAAGGAATGGGCTCATGCAAAGAAGCTAAGGGATGGCCATGCTCTTGTGGCAATTGAAAGAGAGATCCATAATATGTATGACGCTGATGGTGGGGGATTTCTCTCCATTGATTCCAAGGATCGCGTCATCTCTTTGGAGAAAGATCGAAGAAAAATTCTAGAGGATTGTGAAGCGATGTGGAGGTTGAAAAGCAGGGCCCTTTGGCTAGAGTATCATGATGAGAACACTAAATTTTTTCAGGCCTATGCCAAAGGCTAGAAACTAACCAATACCATTTGGAGTTTACAGGGCCCAGATGGTAGAGAGGTCTCCTCCTTTGAAGGCCTGGCCTCCTTAGGAAAAAATCATTTTAGAAATATCTTCAAGGCAGATCTTAGAGCTTCTATTGGGGATGTGGTTTAGCTTGCCCTTTTCTTTCCAAGGTTTGTTGATGAAGAGGGCAATAGGATGCTTATGAGGGTGGTGACCGAGGAAGAACTAAAAGACTCTTCGCAGTTTTCAGAAGGACAAGAGCCCTGGTCCAAATGGTTGGTCTATTGAATTTTACTTGGGGTTGTACGAGGTTATTGGTAATGATCTATTGAAAGTGGTGGAAGAGTCTCGTTCCCAGGGGCACATGCACGCACCTTTCAATTCTACTTTCATTGCCCTCATCCCAAAGTCGGACAAACCCTGCTCGATGGATGATTTTAGGCCTATCTCATTATGCAACTCCATTTATAAAATAGTGGCAAAAGTCATTTCTCGGAGGATCAAAGAGATACTCGCAGAGACCATTTCTCAGGAGCAGTTCGGTTTCTTAGAAGGTCGTCAAATCCATGATACCATTGGTGTAGCACAAGAGGTCATCCACAGTTTAAAGGTTAAAAAATGACAAAGGGGTTGTCTTGAAAATTGATCTTTCGAAGGCTTATGACAGATTCAGTTGGATCTATATCAGGTTGTTGCTCACACACTTGGGTTTTGAAGTGCCCTTCACCAATTAGATCATGGGCTGTATTACCACTGTCTCTTTTGCAGTGCCGATAAATGGTGCAACCTCACCTTTCTTTCAGGCAGAGCGTGGTCTTCGATAGGGATGCCCTTTATCCCCACTCTTCTTCCTGTTAGTAGCGTTGGACCTTAGCAGGTTGCTAGCAACTGCAAAAGACAGAGGAGGATTTCATGGGGTCTACATCTCCCAATATTTTTCGATAATGCACCTTCTTTTCGTGGATGGTGTCCTAATCTTCTGTAATGGGACTCGCAGAGAGGCGGAGAAGCTCCAACACCTCTTGGAGCTTTTTAGACGAGCAACAGGCATGGTTATCAATGATCGAAAGTCCTCTTTCTCTTTTATCAACATGTCTGTTGAAGAGACTGAATATTATGCCTCTCTTTTCCCTTATTCATCACAAAATCTGGATGAGGGGCTCAAATACCTGGGTTTTCAATTAAAACCAAATTGTTATAAGAAAGTGGATTGGTTATGGCTTATTTCAAAGTTGGAAAAGCACCTACAATCCTGGAGCTTTCATTGGTTATCCAGGGCAGGACGATTGGTCTTGGTCAAGTTTGTGTTGGAAGCCATTCCGGTGTATTGGATGTCCCTTGCGTGGATTCCAAAGGGAGTGCTGGAAAAGGCTCTTAGAGTATGCTTCAAATTTTTGTGGGTCGGCTCAGGGGAAAAATTTGTCCTTCCATGGGTTAAATGGAAACATCTGGCTATCCCAAAACTGTTGGGGGGTTGGGGGCTTAAAAACATCTTTCTCTTTTCAAAGGCTTTGGCAGCCAAACTTTGTTGGCGACTCATTCACTCTGGAAACCTGTGGACTGCAGTTGTTATTCAAAAATACATACATCCAGAATCAATGGTTGACTCGATCAGGAACCCCATCAAGCAAAATCCCAGTTGCTCTATCATATGGAAAGCTACACTGAATTCTTTCTGTCATTGGTGAAGGATTAGCTTGGCGGATCGGGAATGGAACAAAGGTGTGTATAGGCTCGGACCCTTGGCCTAGAAGTGGGGAAAATCACATCCTTCCTGCAGATTTAATCGAGTCCCTTCAAATCCAAGGAATCATCCACCTGAATCAAATTGTTGACCCAGCCAGATCCTCTATCTAGATTCAAGGTTGGAAAACACCAGTCCCAATAGGTTTGGAAGGAGACCAAGTCATCCGATGGAAACATTATATCAAAGGTTTAATTTCTTCCCATGTCCAACTCACTGATCGTGCAGATGAATTGGTCTAGATTCATGCGCGTCATGGGGCCTACACCCCCAAGTTTGGGTACATTTAGCGAATTTTGGAACATCATCTCAGGAAGCCTAAATGGTGGTGGAAAAGGCCTCTGGAAGCTAAAATGCCCATTAAAAACCTGTATCTTTATGTGGTGTCTTATCAATAACAAGTTTCCCACATGTGACTCTATGAAGAAAAGACATATAGAAGGCCCTGGGTGGTGCCCTTTATGCAAGGCAAATGATGAGTCACCGATGCATCTTTTCATGCTATGTCCATATGCCATTCAGGTGTGGAAATGATGCTCTTCTCGCTTGGGCGTGCAGTGTGTTTGAGATGGCCAATCGATTGAGGAAACATGGCAGACCTGGGTCATTTCCCCAAGCTACAAAAGGATCAAAGCCTTGCCTCTCATTGTGAATTGGGGAATATAGTTGGCGAGGAATGCAGCCATCTTTCAAGACAAACCCTCCATTCCAGAAATTACTACTGCCCAAGGATTGGGCATTCTCTCCCATTTCCCTCAGGTAAAAGGTAATGATCCGATTCATGTTATTGAAGCAGAACAAATTGAGCTATCCATGCCGTGGCTCGTGGCTCTCCTTTGACAGGGCTTCTCAGGAACATAATCAAAAATGTGGGGCAGGTGCCCTCTGACACTTATCAAAAAAACACTTCTTCAAAGTTAGAATGGGATTGGGCACTTCTTCAAAGTTAGAATGGGATTGGGCCCTTGCACCAACAACTATGCGGAATTAATGTCCCTTAAGCTAATTCTTCCCCTGGCACTTGAAAAGGGGGTTACTTCCATACAAATCTTAGGGTATTCCATGCTTGTTATGGATTGGATCCGGAATACTCAGTTCTTCCACAATTAGTAGCAATCTTACTGGTAAGCATAAAAGCAAAAGCTGTAGTAAATACCTATGCAGTATCCTCGGTCATTATGATTGAACCTTGCCTTCACGCAGAAGAAGTGGGTGGGCCTATTTGAACGGAAAAGGTTAAGAGAATCTTGTCCACATTTGACTCTTTTATAGCTCATCATGTTTACAGGGAACGTAACAGGACAGCCGATGCGCTCTCTAAGGAGGGCACTCAACTGGATTATGGGACCTGGTTAATCTCTGAAGAAAACGACAGGGCCGGCTACGAATACTATCACAGAGAATTCATAGAGGCTACAGGGGACCCTGGTACATCTCCATTGTTTTGGCATGGTATTCACCAATTTTTTTGAGATCTTTTTTATACCCACAGCATCAGCTTTTTGCCATACTATGGGCTGTTTTCTGATCAGATCTTCCAGATGCTTTATCTGTGTAAACTGGGAAAAAAAATTCTGGTGGCTTTTTCTTGGTAACTAACCCAGTATAAAGTCGTTTTTATGTAACTTCCTGTGATGATTAGTATATATTCTGGCATACCCCTATAATGAAGTTATGAACTGTTATAAATATACTCCCCCGCCTTGATACTTCGAATCATGATTCAGGGACTCGTCAATCCGGAGGCAGAGAATCGAGATCACCCTCGAGAATCGAATAATCAATGGTATATGATATGTTGTGCTTTAAATTTAAAATATGTTTCAAGTTGCTTTTAATGAATAATCAATGTTACCTGAACATCTTCAATGGTTGATGTATATTTTAAAAAAAATTGGGATTTGAAAAATACATGTTTTTAAATTTATAAGTAACCTACTTCTGTATTTTATCCGTACTAGATTTTTTTGTTACGTATATTTCCGTATCAAATCAAATTCGTATCCATATTCGTACTCGAATTATGCTACTATGGTTAAAGGGAATGGGCGGGATTTAATACCATTGCCAATTGGTCTAAAAACGCCTGATGGGGCAACTGGCAAGTTCAGTCAGTATGTGCTTCAATGTTTGTTTGGTTTAAATGAGAATATTTGAATGCTATTTTCTAAAAATCCAAAAATGCTGTGTCACTGAAATATAAAGAGTTTCTGCTTTACTAACACTAAATTGAATTTGAAGTCAGTGATTTATCAAAACAAGAAATCATTTAACCTTAACACATAGTTAGAAAGAAATAAAAGCCCAAGGGGTTTGCTCAACCAGTTATCACCAATGTTGCTGGGCATTTGGCTAGTTACATGCCAGCAGGTGCTCAGTTAGAATCCCCCAGGTGAGGTGCACTAGTTTACACCAACAGGTTTACTAGGGATGCTATCCACAAATGTGGGGAAGCATCTGTTGGGTTTCCCAACAAAATTTTCCTTGGGAAAAAAATTTTAAAAAAAATAAAGCTCGTCAAATCTTGATCTCTCAATATAAAAAGGAGGGAAGTAAAAATTGGGAGCTAACATACAACTAGATTGTATATAAAAAACAAAACCAGCAAGATTATCGTATATACCATAATAAAAGTAGATTGAAAAGCAAAGAAAAAACATAACCGGGAAGGTTAAAGTATAAATATAATCAAAATAGATATAAATTAACTTGTACAAAGGCAGAGTTCCTTTCAATCAAAAGACAGCCCGTGAATAGGAAAAATTGATTTACTTAAAGCCTGAGAACTCCTCAGGCATGGTTACGCCTAATTTATATGGCTTTGATGTCTCTAAATAATCTATAAGGTCTTCTGCTTTTCTTAAATTTTATACAACAAGGTTGGCCCTCAACAATTTTCTCATTTTTTTATTATGCATTGATACCAAATTATAACAGAAAAGGATATAGCAGTTTACAAGGAAACATTTAAAATTAACTGGAACCAGCTACTGATTAGCTGGAGGGACTTCTTGAGCCTGTAGGTCCTGCCACTGCTGTGGAGTAACTGCCTTCTTTATGGAAAGAGCATGAATTTCTTTTAATTCTTCTGCAAGTGCTGAATTTACCATACGATGCCGCTCAAGCAGCTTCTTCCCTTCAAATTGGGCCGAAACTACCTCAATTGAAAAGCTTGCGCCACATCTGATAAGGTCACAAGTGCCAAATAAACAGCATTCCATAGCTTAAACCGACTTTGAGCGTACAAGTGAAAAAAGGTTTGTTTATTTTAATGAACAAAAAAACAGATATTAGATATGAGGGAGATGCTCAAGCTACGGCAGAGAAATCACATATCCAAGGTTCAGRAAAGTTACCCTCCAGATGTATCGATCACATTCTGCACCATACAAAATATATAATATGCAGTGAGTAGCATTARAAAAACTCGCGAGTATATTTATAAAAAAAAATGCAACCTGCGATATTTTTGGTCTCTTCGTTTCCATTAATTATGAGCAAACAGGATGGAGATTTCCGGCCAGAGAAAAGGATAGGGAGACTATAGAAGCTTTCTCTGACCTTAATTCTCAGTAAGATGGGGACCTGAAATCCTAAACAGATGTTTTTAGAAAATATCAAATCTACTTTATCTCGAACTCAGAAGAATGTAAAGCAAAGCCATTTGAGAATGTTAAACTTACTACATGATTTAGCATCAAACAAAATCAATAAAAAAACCCATRTTGTAATGCTTGGCAGACACCCGCCGCAGGATTCACAATGGCAGAAATTTATTCGAGAAATCATTTTGAATAATAATCCTACATGTCCATCGTTTAGTGCGTAAGGCAATGGAGAYGGAACTAAAGAAAGAAAAACCACAAAACTGGTCATTCCAGCCTGACAAATAAYGCATTAATACAAGAGTAAAAAACAAAAAATTGCTTCACGCCACCCAATATCTAGACATGGCCAGGATAAAATTAGCTTTTAGCAACTCAAAATTGAAATACAGCACAAGAAAGCTTTTGGTCTTTTGCCACCCATCACCAATAAAAGACAAGATTGCAGATTGGCAACATGGTAGTTCAATTTGTGAAAGAAAGGAGAGAGGGGATATGGAACATCCTTCCTGGTTCTCACCAGTTGGTCCCAAAGATACGAAAACAATAATATTTTTTAAGGCGGTTATTGAATCCTAGTGAGCAGTCAAGTACATGTTAGCCGGAATGGTCAATGACCTACCCAGCAGTATGGTGGAGTTGAAAGCTCAACTCCAAGTTTTTTCCCAGGCGAGCAAGGAGAAGGCACCTGATCCTAAGAATTCAGAGGAAACAGTGGTTCTTAGGAAGCTCAGGGCGCTGGAGGAGCATGTGGCTTCTCGATATATCATTGTTGAGTACCTCCTCCACAAGATAGGCATCAAAAGGCTGACGGGATTCCACAACGATGATGATTTGTTCCAGCAGTTTGCTAGTACGGAGTTCAAGCCACTAGACACCAATTAAGAACATACATAAGGAGATAAGATTGCTGAATTATCAGATTTCTTTGCTGCATGTTGTTATAAGTCTAGTCATACGTCACAATACTGTATATGTAGACCTGTTTTGGCAAATCTCTTTTCGGAATCCAGTGGTATGAATCCACTGTTTACCTCAAAAGAATGATCATTAGAATTTTGAAAATAGACGAAGAGCCAT
>SNQJ01S0152435.1:21749-41331 GCA_010110895.2 Picea sitchensis | reverse complement strand
ATATTGATTGTATGATTGATTAAATCTCTAACCCGTTAGTTCATAGATCAAATGAATGTGGAGTTCTTTGTTTGTCTTTAGTGAATGTAGGTCAACATTGGGAGGAGAGTTGCAGTCAAAGAAGGACCAAGCGTGAAAAGGGATCGACATCAAACATGAAGAATATGGTACGTCAACTTAATCTCTTGAGCCTTGTATTTACATATGAGTAATGGGGGTCTAGGCATGGGATGATGGTAAAAAGTAAGAATCTTTAGGTCATTTCTGCATGCATGATAAAACCCTTAGTGCTAGTCCGTAGGAGGGATTTCCCACCCACAACAAGCTCCTTTCGACATTTGCCAAGCGACAAATGCGATCAACACCAACAATGATTTGAAATGGAACTTGTATCCTTGATCCTGTGCTTCGCGATAGTATTTCTCCAGCTCGTTGATGAGGTAGCTCACCCAATTCATTTGCATCCCTTCCATGCACTTCCCTGTGAGGTCCACCACGAACTCGATGACCTGCGTGGGGTGGTTCTTTCTTACTAGGTTGCTAGCTATATGTTGGCAAACAAAGCACACTACACCATCCTGGATAAAGGCTACCTTGTAGACTCGCTTTCCCTTCTCAACTTCACCATTTGCCTCCTTTATGCACTGTGCTAGGGAGCAATCTGAAGTCTTCCCTGGGTAGAACTGTTAAGGGTCATGTCCCTGCATGCTCATTCCTGTGATCAGGTGGATCAACGCTGGATCCACAGTAATGCACCTGTCGAGCAATAGATATCCTCCATGATAGCATGACAAGAGGAGGTCAATGGAAGCGTTAACCTCCTGATGTCGACCAAAGTGAGGGATCTTCATCACATTGAGTGTCATGGACTGCGTGAGCTCCTTAATCCATGGCTAGGAGACTATGTAGGGCTTACTCCCAGTCATCTTCATCAAATATCTGCGAGGCGCGAGCATCACATAGTTCTTTCTGTCGCCGAGATTGAAATCATTGTTATTCAATGCCGGGATCTGTCCCAACTGGCTTCCTTCTACGCATATCCCGTTCAGGATGTACGCGGTGATAAATGTATACTCGAAGTCTCATGGAATGTTGTCGCGGTTAACCGTGCCAGCCAAAGGTGGGATGTAATCAGGGAAGATCAACAGGATCTGCTTCGCATTAGCCAGATCATCGCGATGCTTATGTCGCTTCTTGGTAGTAGGGTTGGCATGTTTCCAGTGATGTCTAGTCGAGGGGGAAGCCTCCAGTCCCCTGGTCGACGATGCCTGTACTCCCTCAGACATAGATTTATCATCCATAAACATCTTCAGAACTTCTTCAATGGATTTGTCTAGCTCGCTGTGCTCGACCGACATTCTCACTGTTAACAAATAAGTCAGGGTAGGTGGTCAGATAGCGGGGTAAACAACAGATGACGAGGTCTGATATCACAGTTCGACACACATAATACTTTGTTTCCTGTTTCAGATAATCACGGGTAGCAAAAAGTGGTCTCAACGCAGTGTTAAATAAGAAAGCGTCATAACAAATTCCTCCAATCCACAAGATTGCCTCAATCAATACGAATCAGTCTGTTGTGGCACGGTCTCAACATCCCAATTGCGATCTATTCACCCATAAATGTGTTTTATAGCCATTCAGAGCGTCATTCTAATGGCCGGGGCACCTGAAACAGTAATATAGCTTCACTAGGGCAAAGTCCCATTCTGCGCGGTTTTGTTGTTCCGACAAGGTTCAAATCCTGCAAACCCGCCTCCTGCGAAGTTCCAATCTATGAAATATTCACTCTGTTCTCTATAACTTCTTGTAGCTTTTCCAACTTAGCCTTCTTCTTACTGAGATTCCCTTTCTTCTTTCCCATGATCCGAGTCTCTGGATTCCTCTTTCTATTCTTATTATTATCTTCTCCTAGAGTGGTAGCTTCACGCTGCTGATGTGCTCTCAAAGGTTTTGAAGTTAATATCCCTTCTCTTATTATCTTCTGGGTGGATATGCTTCTTTCTTGTATGGACAACGCCTTCAAACCTTCTTGCGTTATTTCAACCTCAATAGCTAATTCTCTGGTCTTCTATTGCTTCGACTCAATTTCTTGTTCTTCTATCAGTCGATCTATTTTTCTAACTATGAGATCTCTTAGTTCTTTCTTTTTCTTTTCTGTAGCTTCTTCCTTTGCTTTCCTTATGATATGATCCTCCTTGATCCAAATATTTCCTAACAAAAGAGGAAAAGGGGCGTTGTTCTCAACAAACCTAATAACTTCAAATTCTTCTTCTGTTGATGTTCCATGGATGATTACAGGTACATTAGTAACTCTTCCACATAGGGTTATCATCTTTCATTTGAACAAGCCTATTCTTCAAAATGAAGGCACCAGAATAGGCTTCCCCAATATTTCCCAAGTGCTTTCTGTCATAATATTCACTTGTGTTTCCTCATCCAGGACATAGTCTATGTCGAAGTCTCCTATTCTTGTACTTATGTGCTATTTTTCTTTCAAGATCTCTGGTAAACTAATATCTTTGTGATTATTCATTGCTTCTTTTAACTGTACTAACATAGTCTGAGCTTTCTTTGATTCTTTCTCTTTATGATTCTCTAGTATGCTCTTATTTTTGAAATAATGTAACTGCAAAGTGTATTCTAATTATTATTTGATATATTATTCATTGGATCAATCCTCATTGTGGATTGATTATGTCGGCTATTGTAAAAGACCAAATCCCCTTTTGCGGATTGGTCATAATGTAATTGTAATAGGCAAAAGAAGAAGTCGGCCCCAGAAAATATCAAAGAGGCCCCAGAATATAATAAAGATGGTTATAACCACCAAGAAGAAGAAGTTGGCCCTGCCAGTGAAAAGACACTTTCACACATGCCAGATTTGTATAAATAAGGAGGCTATCGCCTCACTTAAACACACACTCACTTGTTCATGGAGAGACAAGTTTCAGAGCTGCAATTGGAGAAGAGAGAGAGAGAGAGAGGCACATCTTTAGGAGAGGACTTTCTGTATTTGTTTGAGTTATATCTTGGCATTGTATTGGCTATCTATAATAAGGAAGTTTTTCTGAGGTTTCTTCCCCATGAGGGTTTCCCAGGATAAATGATGTGTCTCTTGTGATTGTGTATTTCTTAGTGATATTGTATTATGCTGTTGTTATCTATTGAAATGCAAAGAACTATAATAATGGCTTAAACATTAACACTTATTCTCTTGGCTCATATTTTTTTGTTCAACTTTAGCAATCATCCTTGGACAATCTTCAACGTCATGACCAAACATTTTACAACAAAGACAAATAGGACCTATACCAGGGCATTCCTTAGCAAGATGTCCCGGTCTTCTGCAATTATAACATAATGTCAATCCTCTCTTTATTTTAAATGTTCCCCTTTCTTTCATGTACTGCGCACTAGGATCACAGTGCTGGACCTGCAATTTGCAAGAATTCTTTCTAGGTTCCCGCATCCACTTATTAGTCCAAAAATTCTTTCTATGCATAAGAATAACATATTGTTGGCACTTAACCAAGTTTTGAGGATCATTGGTCATCTTTGACCTACTTTTGGGACTTCGATAGGCTATCGAAGGTGGAGCACAAGTCGAAGCGGAGATCGCGGGATCTCGGCCCCTTTTTAGGGATTTTTGGGTTTTTGGCTTATGTAATGGGTATGGGGATGTCGACCCATGGGTTTACCCATGTTTAGGCCCTTTTTGTAATGCATAAATAGAAATCTAGGCGATGTAGGAAGTAAGTTCGATCTATGTGATCGAAGAGAGGCTAGACACTGTGCTAAGTGCAACTTGTAAGTGCTTTGTGCATGCTATGTTGAGAACTTGCAGAGCTAAGTGCAAGAGATTGTAAGAGACTGTGAAGAGGCTTTGTGTTGTAACTCAGGGAAGGAGGATCTAGCGAAGTGTGCACAAATATCCTGTCCTGTGTGGAGTAATATATATGGCTCCGTGCATGTAGAAGATTGACAGAAGGAAATAAAGAAGAAGAGTTGGTGGACGTAGCCCCAGGGTGGGGGTGAACCACGTATATCCCGTGTTGTGGTTGATTTGTGATTTATGGTTGTTCTCTTGTTATGTGGTTAAATTCTTATTGCACTGATGTATGCTTAGAAGAATATAATATGGTAGCTTAGTGTTGAATGATGTATGCTAGATCTGATCTATGTTGGTATGCCTAGTGCTTGAATCTACTGGATCTGTGTGAATACTGCACTGATCTATTATTAGGGCTTAGTTGTGCTATAAACTAAGAATGAATATTAATGAACTATAACTGTTAAGTTCTCTGTCAAGGTGTTACAATCACAGATCTGTGTCCCAGCTATGGTTGCAGACATCTGAGTCCTACAACCACCCCTGCCTCTACCTCGGGTGAGACTTCATTTGCTTCGCAGGTGTTGTCGAAAGGGCTAGTAGTTAGGGTTTTGTTGGTGCACTGTTGTAAGAATTGAACCCTGGGTTTGCCACTATGCCAACAAATGGTTCCATTGTCGGGACCTGGAACTCTGATTGCTTGGAACTGAAGGAGAGAAAGCTCCGTGCGTAGATCTGTTGCCCTAGTGTGCAACATTCTACTTGACCTGTGAAGCTCTGTTCCAAGAAGAAAAGTCAGATCTAAAGAAAAGAGGTAAGACCTGAAAGCTTTGTGCTATGATAAAAGTAAAGTAAGAAGTTTTGGTTAAAGAGGTAAGATCTTAAAGCTTTGTAAATGTAAGAACAGTGAAAGGTTTTGATTGAAAAGGTAAGATAAGTGAAAAATTTTGTTTCAAAAGTATGGATCTATGTATGTTTGATAAATTTTGTACTAGCTTGAAAAGTAGGGCACAACTAGATGAAATAAGGTTTTATATGAGTAGATCTGACAAAAATAGTGAAAGATGTGTTATTCATATGCATAGAAAGAATGTTTGGACTAACAAATGGATGTAGGACCCTAGAAATAATTTTTTGCAGGTTAGCTACTATGATCCTAGTGTGCAGTACAGGAAAGGTTGGGGATCATTTGAAAGAAAAGAAGACTAACCCTTTGTTACAGTTGCAGAACACTAGGACATCTCACTAAGGAATGCCCTGGTAGAAGACCTAGTTGTCTGTGTTGTAAAGCCACATATCATGAAGTTTTAGATTTCCCTAGAATGATTTCTAAGCTCGAAAGAATGAATATGAGACAAAAAAACCCTAAGGGAGGTCAAGGAACTGTGACCATGGTAGAACCCCAGAAAGAATCAGAGAATGTATTGCTACAAATGAAAGAAACCCTAAATGATCACAGAAATATCAACTTATCAAAGATCTTCCAAGAAAAAGAATGCATAGAAGCAAGAATAGGAGACTTCGACATTGACTGTGTTCTGGATGAAGAAACACAGGTAAATATCATGACAGAAAGAACTTGGGAAACTTTAGGAAATCCTGCTATGATTCCTTCATTGGGAGAAATAGGATTATTTAGAGGAAAGGTGATAACCCTATGTGGAAGACTCACCCAGATATTCATGAGTTCTCATGGAACCTCGATAGAGGAATATTGTGAGATTGTTAAATTTATTGAGAACATCGCCCCATTTTCTATATTACTAGGAAAACTTTGGATTGAAATGGAGTAGGCCAGAAGGAAAGAAGAAGAAGTCTTAGAGCAAAAGAAGCAAGAATTAAAAGATTTTATGACTAGGAGGATAACACACTTGATTGGAGAACATGAGAACAGATCGAAGCTACTTAGAACCAGAAACTTGGATGTCGAAGTTCAAAGAACACAAGCAGACTCACAGATGAGTAGAACACCTACCCCAGATAAGGAAGACATATTACTCTCTGACCCTATGAAAGAATCTCAACAACGCGAAGTTACTATGCCAAAAGGAGATAAGAATCATAATGGAAAGAGGAATATCGAGACAAAGATCACCAGGGAGAAGGCTAGAAAGCTTAGTAAGAAGAGAGCAAAGATAGAAAGGTTACAAAAGGTTCCAGAGGGGACTTCGCAGAAGGAAGGTTTGCAAGGCTGGAACTTCATCGGGATATCAAAATAACACAACATGGCACTTCGCCATGGCGAAGCGATATAGCCGTTGAAAGCATTATAACCGTTAGCCCGACGACTCGAACGGTTAGAACAACAATAATGGCCCGAAAACTCGCCATCATATCATTGGGACCGTGCCGCAATGGACACAACTGCATTGATGAAGGCCTCTCATTTGTTGGAGAGATCCATTATATTGTGCCTACTTATTCCGTCGACTGTTTCACCGAGAACACTTGTCAAGCAAGAAAAAGAGTAGTTTCTCGCAGAGCAGCTTGGAGTCAAAGAAGAAGTCGACATAGCACTTCGCTCTGTGACGTGCTTAGAGCCAAAGGAAGAAGACTGAGTGGAGCATCAAGTAGTGCAGCTCGTGGAAGCGATCCAACAACTTCAACAAAGAATAACATACTTAGAGATATGAACAATGCTCAACACTCCGCCGGATGTACGAGATCAAAGAGAAACAACTGCTCGAAGCACAGTTGAGAGAATCAAGGCCCTCGCCATGGAATGTAAACAACTAAGCGATTGCAGTACCCAGACTTATGAGCGAGTCACTGAGGATCCTGAACTGAAGGCACTGGAGTCACAACTCCAAGAGGCAAAGCAACAAGCATAAAAAATATAGGTGCAGTTAAAGCCCCTGTCAGCCGTTGAGAGGATGAAGCGATCCCAAGAACAATGCACTGCTCAACAGTAGGTCCATACCATTCAGAGAAAAGTCATGGAAGTGACTCAGAGGCTCCAACCAACACAGGATGAGGCTTGCCAACTATTCACAGAGATTGAAGGCCGAGGAGTAGAATTAGAGCAAGTCGTCACTGTAGATGAACAACGTTTAGAGGGACCTGTCAACGAAGTAGTAATCCAAGAGTTCGCCGAATAGGAGTTCGTGGCGCAGTAGCAGGTTGAAGCAGCTCGAGCCAAGCTCGAGGCTTTTGAAGCAGAGATTCCCAGACCAGAGTGACTCGGGACGAGTCACATGTGAGTGTTGGGGGCCTGTTGGCCCTTGACCAAGTTTTGAGGATTCTTGGTCATGTTTGACCTACTTTTGGGACTTCGACAGGCTGTCGAAGGCGGAGCGCAAGTCGAAGCGGAGATCACGGGATCTCTGCTCATTTTTAGGGCTTTTGGGGTTTTGGCTTATGTAACGGGTATGGGGATGTCGGCCCATTGGTTTACCCATGTTTAGGCCCTTTTTGTAATGCATAAATAGAAATCTAGGCGATGTAGGAAGTAAGTTCGATCAAATTTATTCAGATCAACTCTTTCTTCTAACTGTACCCTAGATTTTAGGCTTTGACAAAATCTATCAAACATACCTAGATTCATGCTTCCGAAACAAAAATTTCCACTTATCTTGTTCTATCTAAGCACAAAGCTTTACCTATTTCAATATCTTACCTCTTTTTCCTCAGATCAGGTCTCTTTCTTAGCACAGAGTTTCACAAGTCAAGTAGATTACGACGCACTACAACAACAGATCTACAGACATAACTTCTATTTTCTTTCAGTTCCCAGCAATCATAGTTTCAGGTCCCGACAACGGAACCATTTGTTGGCATAGGGGCAGACCCAGGGTTCAATGCTTCAACAACGCACCAACAAAATCCTAACTACCGACCCTTTCAACAATACCTGCGAAGCAGGCGAAATCTCACCCGAGGTAGAGGCAGCGGGGGTTACAGGACTCAGGTGTCTGTAACCAATCTGGGACACAGATATGTGATTACAACAGTTCACAGAGTAATTAGGAACAACATTCATTAACATATTAGCCTTATTCACATCGCAGATCAACCCCAAGTACAGATCGATTGAGTAACAATGACAAAATATACATTCAATACAGTAAGAAAATTCATAGCATAAACAATACAACACAAAGAAAACCATGAACACATGATATACATGGTTCACCCCAATGTGGGGCTACGTCCACCAACTCCTTCTATTATTCTGCTTGAATATCTTACATTCATTTGCTCATGTGCACTAAGCCACAGGTCCAAGCTTTGCATTGGACAGGTGATCTGCTTCCTAAGCACCAGATCCACTTTCCCAAAGTCAGGTCAAGGCACAGAGCCAACTCTTCTACTAAGCACAGAGCCTTGCATACATGGTCTGTTGCACAAATCAACTCAGAATTACATGCCTCTTGCACTTAGCTAGATACTACCTTGCTTGCATTAAGCACACTTCACTGCCTCTACATTACATTCCTTCCTATATATACTTTTACATCCCTTACAACAATGCCCAGTCATGGGTAAACCCATGGGCCGACATCCCAAAACCCTAATACAAAAATCCTAATGAACCCCTTGCTGGGTCCACAAAATAAGTGAGATCCCGCGATCTCAGCTCCGCCTGGGCGCTCCATCTTTGACCAACCTGTCAGATTTCAAAAGTGGTCAAACCTGACCAATGTTTCCTCAAAACTTGGTCGAGGGCCAACAATGATCCCTATCGTTGTCCACTGATGCAAAAATACCAAACATTGCCTAAGAGTACATTCTGTAATTTCTACAAGTCTTTAGGACATGAAGATAAGGATTGTAGAACCATGGAGATTATGAAGGAAAGGGCTTCAGATTCTTATAGGATTCAAGCTGAACTAATGACAGGTCCACCTGCACAACAGTATAATAATGCGCAACAATTTACAATGCCACCACAATATAATGAAGTACCATAGTATAATACACCATGTGAAGATAATCAAGGTAACATAAGAGGATTCATAAGAGGAGGACACATAAGAGGAGGATTTGGAAGAGGCATAGGACCAGTAACCTACCACAATTGTCAACAACCTGGAAATTATTCAAGGGATTGTCCACTACCACCAACAACATACATGTATTGTTGCACAACATATCATACTACAAAAGACTGTCCTACACTTCTAACAAAAATACAGAACAAAAGGAATCAAAATAACTAGAATGTTCAATGGATTACCGTGGAAACTATAGAAGATGATGGGAAAAGATAAATATAGTTACTAGAGGTGGAACCAAGACAGGAGCAGATGGAGGAAATTAGAATTAGAACCAACACTAGTGGATTAGAAAGAATACAACACCTCAACATCATTTTGATGCGCGCAAGGAGAAAGAGACATTCAAACAAGCTAGACAAGAATTTTGCTTCTACTTCAAATGTACAACCAAGATATGACGTGCCTGTATATGATATGCCTCATCCATTTGATCATACCGACAAAGATCAACCTTAAGAAAAGGTAAGTAATGTATGAAACTTTATGTTGTCTTGCTTGAAGTTATTGAATGATCAAACATCTATACAAATGTTACAAGGTTGATTAGAAAAATGCAATTCTGGAGAAGAGATACAACTATAACAAAAGACAGTAAATCATGTCCATAGGAAGACAAGCACAAATAGGGAGTTCAGATTGAATGCAAATATTAGAGACTTTAACATGGGTGAAATCATATTAGATTTGGGATCTGAGGTAAATGTTCTTCCTAAGAAAGCATGGGAATGTATGGGGGAGCCTACACTAGGTTATTCACCTATTCAGTTGAAACTGGAAAACCAACATAGGGTGATAACAATTGGTCGATTGAAATGCATATTGGTGGATTTAGATGGTGTGCACACTATGGCATATTTTGAGGTAATTGATATAGTGGATAATACTACACCTTATCCAACATTGTTGGGACTGGATTGGGCATTTGACAATCAAGTTATCATCGAATTGAAGACCCAGAAAATGATCTTTGAATCATGAGAATATAAATTCATAGCACCATTAGATCCTTTAGAAGGTGGAAGATATGTTGAACCAATGACAAAAAAATTTATCGCAGAAGAAATAAATCAATTTTACAAAACTATCGTGCGTGAGGAAGACTACATTAACCCAACAATAGATGGAATGCTTAGCTGGAGAAACATCAGTTCTCGTGCCTCTGACTTTGACACAGGACTGGAGAATTGGCAACAACGCTTACATGATATATCTACTAGAATATGTGCAAGTATGACGCGTGCACTAAGATGGGTTGGCACAGAGGTAAGAGAACCTCCAAGTTTTTATTGTCAAAATGATGTGGAATAATTTTTAACAAAATTTGAGTTAGAAATCCTGGAAAGTTACAGGTTACCAATTTTAGGCATTGCCTTGAAAGAAACACTTGTACGTTGGTGGGTTACTCATAAAGAAAATAGACAAGAATTGTATCAATGCAAAATATTACCGCGCATCAGATTTGGCACAAAAAAGGAGAATAAACACATGGAGAAGTAAGATGGAATAGGACATCCCAGAGAAAATATAAACACATGTATAACCCAATGGATATTAGTACCTCCATGGGAATGGCCACATCACTTTATCCATACATTAGAATCCATGCCAAGAAATTGGTATACAAAATTGGAACTGCACAAAGGAATTGGAAATTGGACAGAGTTGCAGTAGAATTGCATGATTACGTTTGCATTTGAACATGAGAATCAAGTGATGGATGCAAAATTGAAGTCAATAAAAGAAAATATTTCTAAAGAACCTGAAGTTGAAATTATAACATGTTATCAGAATAAAAATTGACAAACAGTTAGACAATTGTTACATTGTTATCATGTCGCAGAAGAAAACCTGTGCAATATTCAGATAACAAAAGTTGAAGGGGAAAGAGAAGTAGAAGGTCCACAGTTACAGTCAGAAAAATTTGCTACACCACTGAAGATAAAGAAGGTAAATCTTGGGACATAAGAGAAATCAAAGATTGCACGTATTGGTGACTATTAGGACAACGAGACAGTGGAAAGAATAACATAACTACTACGTGAGTATAGTGTTCTATTTCCAACAACGTTTTCAGAAATGAAATGGGTAGCAGGAGAACTTAGAGAAATGGAGATTCCTTTGCGACCAGATGCCAGACCAATAAGACAAAGACCCTATAGGCTGAATTTTGTATATAAACAGAAAGTGAAGGCATATATTGATAAAATGTTAGAGGATGGTATAATAGAACATGTTGAATAATCTGAGTGGATTAGCCTTGTGGTAGTTCAGGAGAAGAAGTAAGGGGGAATAAGGATATTTGTAGACTTGAGGAAGTTGAATGATGCATGTCTGCACGATCCCTTCCCTACTCCATTTACATATGAGGTATGGGAAAATGTAGGAGGACAAGAAGCATACTCATTTACTGATGGATTTTTAGGGTATCACCAGATCAGAATAGCACCATAGGATCGTCATAAGACTACATTTTCCATAGAATGGGAGTCATACTAGTACACTGTGATTCCCTTTGGATTGAAGAATGCCCCTGCTATTTTTTCAAGGGTAGCAGTAGCTGCATTTAAAGATTTTATACATAAAATTTTGGAGGTTTATCTGGATGATTGGACAATATTTAGCCCATTGAAAGATCATGTTGAAGTTTTAAGATGAATGTTAGACATGTGTAGATAATGTCAAATTTCTTTGAACATTAAGAAATGCATATTCAACACACCATTTGGAATTTTTCTAGGGCATGTGGTGTGTAAACATGGTTTGTTGGTTGATCCTGCAAATATTGGTTTCATTGTTAATTTACCACCACCTAAGTCAATGCGTCAATTAAGAGCTACACTAGGTCATACAGGATATTATAGAAAGTTCATAAAGAGCTACACACATATTATTGCATCTATGGAGAAATTGTTAAAGAAGGATATCAAGTTTCAGTGGAATGATGAGTGCCAACAAAGTTTGGACATATTAAAGGAGAAAATGGTGACAACACCAAATCTGGTGTTTCCAGATTGGTCAAAAGAGTTCCATGTTCATGTGGATGCCTCTTCAATAGCACTTGGAGCAGTATTAACACATCCAAGAGAAGGTGACATAGATCACCCAATAGCATTTGCAAGTAGGAAACTATCTGAGTTAGAACAAAATTATAATACAACATAGAGAGAAGGTTTAGATATGGTGCATGCCTTGCAAAAGTTCAGACACTATTTATTAGGCCAACATTTTAAGATGTTCACAAATCACTCTACTCTTAAATACCTGGTCAACAAGCTAGTGTTGGGGGGAAGAATATGTATATGGTTGCAATTATTTCAAGAGCTTGACTTTGAATTAGTTGTGAAACCTGGAAGATTGAATGCAAGGCCATATCATCTGTCCAAGATAACTAATGGAGAGGAACCAAGCATCTTGGAGGACAATTTTCCTGATGCACAACTCTTTTTAGTGCAGATTGTTGATGAATATTTTGTTGATATCATTGAATTTTTGAGTACAGGATTTTCCCCAAAGGAATACACCACTGAGAAGTAGAAGAATTTGGTGGTTAGAGCTGCATATTACCAACATATTGCAAGACACTTGTATAAACTAGGAGTAAATAATATTCTAAGGAGATGTGTCATGGAACATGAACGTCCTATCATCTTAGCAGAAGCACATGAAGGAATAGATGGAGGACATTATACAGGAAAAGCCACTGCGCAAAAGATATTAAGCACAGGATTATGGTGGCCAACAATTTCTAAATATGCAAAGGAGTATTTCCAGACTTGTGATGTCTGTCAGAGGGTAGGAAAACCATCTAGGAGGGATGAGATGCCCTTAAAACCTCGTGTAGCTCTTAAAGTGTTTGACAAATGTGAAATTGATTTTGTAGGACCAATCAATCCACCAACTAGAATATCAGGAACAAGGTATATCATTACAACGACAAAATATTTAACCATATGGGATGAAGCAACAACAATAAAATATTACAGCGCATAAACTACAACGTACTTCCTGTTTGAACAAGTAATTACAAGATTTGTATGCCCTAGAATTTGATGAGTGATCATGAAACTCATTTTATAAATAATAACATTCATGCAATGACTGAAGAATTTGAGATACACCATCAGAAGACCACTCCATACCATCATCATGCTAATGGAACAGTGAAATCATTTAATAAGATTTTGGAGAATGCTCTTACTAAAATTTGTAATGTAAACATGGATGATTAGGATTTGAAGATACCATTAATATTATGGGCTTATATAACCACATGCAAGAAAATCACAGCGCAAACACCTTTCAGATTGGTGTATGGTCAGGAAGCAGTAGTTCCTTTGGAATATTTGATAGCTAGTCTCGGCATTGTAGCCATTACAAACATGATAGAAAGAGGCACAACTCAAGAAACATTGTCTCATCTCATGGAACTAGAAGAGGACAAGATTATGGCTGATTTCCATTAGGAAGTATAGAAAGACAAATACAAAGCTTGGCATGATAGATACATTAAGAAGAAAAACTTTAAGGAAGGAGATATGGTTCTCCTCTATGAAATCAAGTACTTACAACACCTAGGAAAATTCAGGATGCATTGGCTAGGGCCATATGAGATAAAATCTATCACAGATGGAGGTGTTGTACAGTTGGACGATCTAGCAGAAAAAGAGATTCAAGGAATGGTTAATGGCAGTCGACTGAAATTGTATAGGGACAGTCGACCCAGTAACCCTCAGTAGTTGCAACGCAGGAAAATACAATTGTACATAGTGTATATAGTAAAGAAAATAAGAAAAGAAAGAAAAAAGTGGAAAAAGAAGAAAAATACAAAAAGATGCAGTAGATGGATAAGTGGTACACATGTAGTTAGATGATATAGCGCGCAAAAGATAACAGTTGGTAAGAAAGAACATGAATACACTGTTCACTAGAAAATTGGGACCAACCAGAAAAAGCAGCGCACCGATATAGAAAGCAACTGGAAAAAGGAAAAGGCAGTGATCATAAAAGTATGACACGATAGAGAAATTATGGCACAACTTATAAAAACATAAAAGGTGAAAGGTAAAACCTCATTGTGATTTTGTGAAAACGAGAGCTAAGGAAGAAAACTCAGTACGAGCAGGTGACTCCGAGGTGTTCAGTGAAGATTCAGAGCAACCCTTTCAGAATTTAGCAGTATGGCGCCACCAAAGTTTGGGGCTCCTAGTTGAATTGCAAGGAAAACACATTGTGTCGCAAGGTCACCACATGGGACAACAACCGATGGG
Organism: Picea sitchensis; assembly: GCA_010110895.2. NCBI lineage: Eukaryota > Viridiplantae > Streptophyta > Pinopsida > Pinales > Pinaceae > Picea > Picea sitchensis. The sequence continues at coordinate 27,235 of SNQJ01S0152435.1, read as the reverse complement.
GCAAACATTCAACTAGAAGGAGTAGTGGATGTGGATGCAATTTCAACTCCATTTATCAAGCCAGTTAGACCCACGATTGTAGAAGAGAAGGTTTCGACAATAGAGGAAATGGATGTTGACACACGGGATGAAACACAAAACCCTAGCACATAGAAGAACCCCACACAACAATTTGGATTAGGTATAGTGCAACCACATGCAGAGCCAAATGAGGAAGATGATGAAAGAACATAATATGGTGAAGTAAAACACCATGAAGCAGAGCCATCACATCAGTCAGAGGAACAAGTACAGGTGGAAGACATCACGAATCAACAAGACTCAGACACAGAAGAAGATGAGGAAGAGAACCAGGTAGGGAAAAAAGAGAAAAGAAGAAGACTAGGGAAAAACCTGTTTCACCAATAACACCAAGCAAACATAAGGACTTAACACTATCACTGCCACAAATACTTGAAGGAGTTAAAGTAGTTGGTGACATGTTAGTGTCTATTAAAAAAATGAAGTATGTTGATCATGATATGGAAAACATAGGGAAATTCCCTAAGTTTGCGCAACAAATGTACATGGAGTGATCTTAGATCTTTTCATCGTGACTTATAAAGAATTGTATTAAATGAGCATAAATTAAAGTGCACCATTAAAGAAGGGAAAACTAAAAAATGAAGAGACATAAGCATCAGATTTGAACACAAAAACTTGATAACGGAGTTCGTCCCTGGTGGACTATGTCTCCAGGTCCTGCTCTCAAATGGGTAGGCTCTTTCATTAACTCAGCAAAGGAATTTGGCAAATACATAAATATACCTCATTCTGAAATCAAGTTGCAGAAATAATGCTCAGATCAGAAAACATACATCACCACTGAATTCATGGCGTCAAATTGCCCAAAAATTACTGTCTCCACGCTTCGATCCGACTCTGGCACTCCCAGGCCCAAGAATAATTCCATCTCGGTTTTTGTGCCCTCTACAACCTGCAATGATGACTATCCTTTTCCTTGAAATCTATGCCCGCAGGTCTGTACTGTTAGTGCCTCCTCCTCTGGATCTAGGAAGATTGCACCTTTTAAGTAATAACCACGAGCAGATATACCAAGCGGTACCCATGGCACATTAGTTACGGGCGGATTTGTTAAGGCTTGGGCATCGACGAAGGTTCTAGATTCGAATCCTACCAGACTCCATTTTGGTGTGTTGGTTGTATATATATATATATTGAAATATATGATTCCCACTAAATTTAGCATACTCGCTAGAAGTCCTTCCAACTGCTGGTAAAATTGGCGTGGTCCCCCAGACTTGGTGGACCCGCCATTTTTTTTAAATTCGAAATTCGTTCACTGGTTGATATTGGATGTTTCAAGGATGCCATGTGTCGCCCGCTGATTGGGCCATGTGATGCCCGCTGATAAGTCCACCCGTCTTCTGACGTCATTGTTCCGTCAATCCGTACCTGATACGTGGTGCTTCTTGGGTGGTGCCACGTGGCGTTGCTTGGGGTGCCACATGGGACTTTTCTACTGGTCCACATGGACCCATGAAAATCCTATTGGTGGGTGACACGTGGAAGCCTTTGGTGTTGCCATGTGGCATGTTGACGTTAGCAACCATCATGCTGATGTCATCCTTCCTCGTCATCTGTGCAGTACAAATGATGATGTGCCCCCCTGTTGATTGGCCCTATGTGACTGCCACTTTGACTGCAAATATCTTTTAAACCGTAACTCCGTTTGACCAGCCATTTGCGTCGTTAGAAATATTGCGACACACTCTTCATGATCATGCTATTTTCACTGTGTTTTGGGAACTTTGAATTTTTTCCCTTTCTCTATCTGCTGGAGCCATTCTGAGCGTTCTAAGTTATTCTTATCCTTCTCTGGATCCTTTTTTGGATCATGCCTTCCCACTAAGATATTATTTGACCACCAAAATATTTCATCAATCAACTGGTAAGTGAGGGAAGAGTCCCTTCACTTTGTCCTTCTCGATCCACTTTGCCTTTCTTGGATGTGTGTCTTTTAAGACTACTCGAAGATAATAAACATCACCCCTACGTGAAGTCTTCGTCCTCCTGTCCAGGATGATATCCTCCTGTAGCTCATCCAAGTACTCAGGTGAAAACTCATCAACTTATGGTATTGAAACTTCCTCGTCTTGATCCATGATCATGGGAGGCTCAAAAAGTTTCAAGTTCTCAATTGAGTAAATCTGCATATAAGGTGGAAGATCCAAACGAAAAGCATTGGTATCTCTTTTCTCCTGGATAGTGAAGGGTCCATAACAAATGGGCTTGAGTTTCTTGCCGTCACCCTTCAATCTCTCCTTGCTGATGTCAATCCATACCCGGTCTCCAACCTAGAATTGATGATCAACCATGTGCTTGTCATGTCGAGCTTTATACTATGCTTGACTTTTCTCCAACTATTCCCTGGCTGCTTGGTGTATCTGTTGAATCCTCTAGATGAACATGCAATATCTATCCTCTGTTCATTCTTCATTTACATCGACATCTCTTCCATACATCAAGTCCAAAGGAACATTTGATAGGTACCCAAAACATGTCTCAAAAGGTGAACTCTAAGTGGATGAATGTAAATATCAGTTGTATGCATGATGTACATAGGGTATCTGTTCATCCCATACCTTGAGATGCTTGCTACAGTAGCCTCGAATCAAAAGTACCACTGTTTGGTTTACCACCTTTGTCTGTCCGTCGGTCTGTGGATGGAAAGCAGTGCTCCTCTTCAATTTGGTGTCCATCATTCTCCACAAGTTAGTCCAAAAGTCCTTAAGGAATTGAGTATCTCGATCCAAGACGATAGATGTGTGTAATCCAAAGTGAACCCAAACATGCTGAAAGAAGAGATTAACAATATACTCAACAATGATCTACTTTTTACATGGAATTAAGATACACATCTTGCTGAACCTATCCACTACAACATACAAATAATCATGAACCCATTTGGTAATTGGTAAACCCCCTACAAAATCCATGGATACACTTTCCCATGGATGGGATGGAACATGAAGTGGTGAGTATAGCCCCAATTTTCTATTAGTGGGCTTACATGTAGAACACATCACACACCCCTTTACATATTTAGTTATGATTTCTTTCATATGAGGCCAATAAAAAAACCTATGCAAATGAGCGATAGTCTTTCCTACCCCAAAATGGCCAGACACAATAGAAGTATGAGCTTCTTGTATTACATTGACTCGTTCACTTGTAGGAATACATAGCTTTCCAAGATGGTAGAGTAGTTTTCCCTACATACAATAGTTCTCTACCTATGCACCAAGGGTTAGCTTCACATATACTTCTTTAAAATATTCATGGATGACATATTGTTCTACATAGCTATCATGAGATAAAGAAGCATTCTTCAAAACAATAGAAGCAACAATAGGAGGTCTAGAAATCATATCAACTACCTTGTTACTTGTACCATTTTTGTACTTGATTACCAAGTGAAACTGTTTTAGAAAACCCATCCACCTATAGTGTCGAGATTGTTGCAATTTGGTCTGTGCTTGAAGATACTGTAAGGGTTTCTGATCTGTATGTATGATTGTTTCCTTCCCTAACAAGTAGTGCTTCCATTTATTTACACTCTGGACTAATGCATACAACTCTTTATCATATATAAGATAGTTAAAAACAACTTGGTTAAAAGTTTTAGAGTGGTAACACATAGGCTTATGATATTGCATCAATATTGCACCCATGGCGTATCCGCTGGCATCTGTCTTGATATCAAAAGGATGTTGAAGATTCAACAGTGCTAATACTGGTGTGGTACTGATCTTCCCCTTCAAAGTGTCGAAAGATTTTTGTTGCTTTCCTTCCCACTGAAAAGTGTACTTCACAATGGTTAAGGCATGCAAAGGAATTGCTATAAAGGAGAAGTTGGGAATGAATCTCCTCAAATACTGGACTACACCTAAGAAGCTTGGAACTTCGTTTACACTTTTTGGCTTAGGCCAATTTACAATTACATCAATTTTGAAAGGGTCAATTTTCAATTGCCCTCCTTCTACAATATGACCTAAGTACACAAGTGCAGTCTTGCCAAATTCACATTTAGACAATTTTACATACAACTTTTCCCTTTGCAAAGTATCCAATACTTGCTTTACATGCCTCACATGCTCATCCCAAGTCCCTCTAGAAACACAAATTTTGTCTAAATATACAATTACAAAGTCATCTATGAAAGGCCTGAATACATCATTCATCACACACATGAAAGTTGTCGGAGCATTACAAAGCCCAAATGACATAACTAACTTCTCAAACAATCCCTGTTTGGTTTTAAAGGCAGTTTTACATGCATATTGTTCTACGACTATGATTTGATGATATCCACTGTGCAAATCCAACTTAGTGAAATAAACAACATTCTTCAATTGATCAAGTAAATCATCTATGCGAGGAAGAGGGTATCAATTTTTCAACGTGATTTTAATTAAGGCCCGGTAATCAACACACATTCTCCATGTGCCATCTTTCTTTGACACCATCACGATCGGAGAACCACAAGGAGATGAACTGGGTCAGATGACCCCTTGATCCAATAAGCCTTGTACCTGCTTCTTGATCTCTGTCATCTTCACAACTGACATCCTGTACATGCCCACATTAGGAAGAGGAGAATCCTGCTGAAGATGTATCTCATGTTGGATTTCCCTCTTAAGAGGTAATCCATCTGGTTCCTTAAACATATCATCATACTTAGATATAATATCAATTAATTCCATTTTATGATATGGATCAAACCCTTGGAAAGCGTCGGATGTCCCGACATCTTTCTCTCCGACGACCATGAGTACATATCTCTTATTAGTGTTTATGAGTCTTTTCATTTGCCCTGCACTAACAAGTGTTGTATTTACCCTCATGCTGAGAGATCTAACAATATATTCCACTCCCCCTTTAGTAAGGTGGTATTCATTCTCATGACGAAAGAAGACTTCTTTTCTATCATAAAGATAAGGACTTCCCAACACTATGCCACATATATCAAGTGGTACAACATCGAAATCCACTTCATCAATCAATTTTGAAGCAATAGCAAATCTGATCCTACATTGTTTGGTGACATTAAGTTTTTCTTTATCACATACCCAACCAAGAGGATAAGGCTTCAGATGTGGTTTCGTTTCAATACCCATCTTCTTGACAAGTGCTTCAGATATTAACTTTACTTGGGAACCCAGATCAAACAATGTATCTATCTTAGTATGTTTAGATACAACTCTTATATGAAATAACTCATTCCTCTTTCATTCATCAACATGAGATTCATCATTAGAACTTGAACTAGCATGAAGAGAATATTTACCTTGTACTCCAACCGTTGTGATCTTTCCTTCATCTCCTGAATCAGAACCAAGATCTTGTTGGACTGTAGCAACGGTCTTTGTCTTCCCCTTTCCACCGAACTGTTTCGGTTTCTTTTCTGGATGCACTTTCCAACA
>SNQJ01S0152435.1:8906-19540 GCA_010110895.2 Picea sitchensis | reverse complement strand
TTTAATCCAATAATAAAATAATAATAATAATGCTCTTTGCAGTTACATTATTTCAACATGACCCTGCAAACCATTGGCCCTTCTGGAGACCAGAAGGAAACACTGTGCACATAGTGCACAATGCAGTCTCACACGAGATGGCTTATGGGTGACTGCAAGACCCAGATGTATGCAACCTTGGAGGGGAGATTACTATGGGGATGATAGACATTCTTTTTACCTCAAAATATATCAGATATATTATCCTAACACATCATTATATCCAAATCTACTATTCTGTAATCATTTGCATTCATTTAATATTCATTCTACATTAATCATCATGTAATTTTGTTGTGCGTTGCATTTACTACTAACAGATTCATTCTGCATTAATCATCATTTCATTCTGCATTTACTACTAACATATTCATTCATTCGTCATAGCTAAACAATCCCAAGAAATAAGACAAACATTGCACACAGAGACACAAATTTACCGTGGTTCACCCCGCCTAGTCTACATCCACAAAGATCTTCCTTTCTTCACTCTTTTATTATTCTTCATCAAAGTTTATAGTGTTGCATGCATTACAATTTAGTACGATTGAGGATGACAAGACCTTACTAATCTCCACAACTTGAAACCTTACCCTTGATTACAATGCATATATTTTTCCCAAAAACTAACTCTAAGATCATCTCCTCACACATGTCCGTTATGAAATTGACCAAAATTCTAACCCACTAACCCTAGGTGGATTAGGTTTTTCCACTTTCTAACTCCTTGAGTGTGTTTAGTCCAAAATTCAACTGGTTTCCTCGTTGATTTGCGTCCCTCTTCCTTCCTTTGACTTTCTTGCTTTCCTGACGTTGCTTTTCTCTGTTTTCTGGTGCGTGATCCTTTTATGGTCCATTTCCTAACTATCCTCATTGATTGTTGTGCTTTTCCCCAAAATGTATTGCGCCAACACTCACCTATGGCTCGTCCCGAGCCAATCAAGTAGTGTGTTCCATCTGAACTGACTTCTCTAGCTCCTAGAACCTGCCTGAAATTTATTCAACTCAAGATTTTACTTGCGCACTCTTCTTTGCTACAGTCTCCACAGTATGCGCAGTAATATGCTCCTTCAGCAGTTGTCCACTCCCCAATCCAATTTGTTCCATCTGACCCTTTGTTGCAGCAATCTCAGTCATCATTTTTTCTATGCCTTCCTATAGTGGTTCCAACTATGCCTACCTTGACTGCTTTTTTGCTTGTGTAGTCTTCAGCTCTGCCTGTAAATTCTTCAATCCTTGTGAACTCCTCAATCTGTCCTGGATTTTCATTATTTTCTACTTTTTCTTCAGTTCCTACAACACGGTATTTACACCTTCCTCTTTTTGGTCTAACTCCTACAGTTTTCCATCCTCCTGAAGATTTGTCCATAATTGTGCGCTCTTATATACATCTTTGTGGTTTCCTGAATGATCAACGCAATTCTCTCTATATGACGTGTAACCTCCTACTCCCTTTGTGTTCTTACTTCTGGTGGAGTAGTCGGTACTAGGAGATCCATCAATTCTACAATGTGGGATCTGTAAGCATCCATAGCTCGTGTTATTTTTTCAATATTGCCCTTTATGGGTACATTCTCCCCTTATGCATTGTCAGCAATAGTTTTGAATACTTCCTCCACTTACTGCTCTAATATTTCAGTGCACTGCTTTGTTTCATCTCTCTCAAATTGCACCTGGTTAAGTGTCATCTCCCGTGTCTTACTTACTTCATTAGCCATTTGTGAACTTTTCGCATATGCACGAGCCCTCGACTAAATTTCCTAAGCGACCCTTATTTGAAGTTTGTATAGCACCTTTGTTGGAACCTTGGGTAGTGCCAAGTCCACATGATCTATTTCTTTAAATAGCTTCTACGATGTAATGTCATCCACCTGCAACACCCCTTGGGTGATACAAAAAATTTCATTCCCAATGGATATTATCTACATTGTCTCATGTTCAGGAATTGTTCTCTCCTGAGAAATTTATGCATTATAGTGAGTTGCAATTGTTCCAGTGCATCCTTGACCTTTGTCAATTTTCTGACTATTTCCTCCATTTGCTTCTCAGCATCATATCATGCCTCTGTCGTGCGGTCATGTACTTTATCTGCAACTAACTCTGCATAATCCTTTGTCAGTGTAAGTTGAGGAAATTCCTTGTGCGCCTTCATTTTCTTGCGATGACTTGTTTCTTGTAACATTGTTCTTTTCAATCGCATATTCTCTCTCTACGTAGTTGTAATTGGCATATCCATCTCTGGGAGACTTCCACCTCATGTTTCCTCCGACATAGGAGTATTAGTATCATTTTACGCTCCTCCATTCGGTTCTACTGCGTGCTCCTTTTGTTGAGTTGGAGTCTTAGGGATAGTAGTTTTTTGCCTTGGATTTTCTATGGTTGTACTACCCCCTATTTCAATATTACCCTTTATGGGTACATTCTCCCCTTATGCGCTGTCAACAATAGTTTTGAATACTTCCTCCACTTGTTGCTCTAATATTTCAATGCACTGCTTTGTTTCACCTCTCTCGAATTGCACATGGTTAAGTGTCATCTCCCATGTCTTACTTACTTCATTATCCATTTGTGAACTTGTCACATCTGCACGAGCTCTCGACTAAATTTCCTGCGCGACCCTTATTTGAAGTTTGTACAGTGCCTTTGTTAGAACCTTGGGTAGTGCCAATTCCACATGATCTATTTCTTTAAATAGCTTCCACGATGTAATTTCATCCACCTACAACATCCCCTGGGTGATACAAAAAATTTCATTCCCAATGGCTATTATCTACATTGTCTCATGTTCAGGAATTGTTCTCTCCTGAGAAATTTGTTATTGTTGAGCTTGTTATTTTTTATTCATTGTAGTGAGTTGCAATCATTCCAGTGTATCTGTGACCTCTGTCAATTTCCTGTCTATTTCCTCCCTTTGCTTCTCATCATCATATCATGCCTCTGTCATGTGGTCTTGTACTTTCTCTGCAACTAACTCTGCATAATCCTTTGTCAGTGTAAGTTGACGAACTTCCTTGTGCGCCTTCATTTTCTTGCAATGACTTGTTGCTTGTAACATTGTTCTTTTCAATGGCAGAATCTCTCTCTACGCAGTTGTAATTGGTATATCCATCTCTGGGAGACTTCCACCTCATGTTTCCTCCAGCATAGGAGTATTAGTATCGTTTTACGCTCCTCCATTCGGTTCTACTGCGTGCTCCTTTTGCTGAGTTGGATCCTTAGGGATAGTAGTTTTTTGCCTTGGATTTTTTATGGTTGTACTACACCCTATTTCTTTCGTGCACTCTGTTGCTTTCCTTGTATTTGCACCTGGACTAGTTGATTGTCGTGAAGTGACATCCTCTACTTGTTGTTTAATTTTTTATACCTTCTTTGGAATCATTGGCAACTTCCATTCTTCGGTTGAATCCTTCATGACCCACTGCACTTCTTCTTCTGTGACACAGTATCTCAATTGTAGCAACTCCTTTTTAGGATCCCTTTTTCCCTAGATCCACATGTTATGTTTGGAAGCCTTAAAATTTGTTGTTCCTTGATTTTATGTCACTACTTTTGGTGGTATTCTCCATGTATTAGCCAACTTTCCATGCATCTCATCAAAAAGCATGGCGAACATGCTAGAATTTTCCTTCCTTTTCTTCGGATATGAAGTCTGCCATAATGTTGTATATTTTGTTGTGTGATACTTCCCTAGCCTTTGGTAAAATTCGTTGTATTTTGGTTCTCCCGAACCAATCAGTGTTATCAATATAATTAACCAGGAATAATGAAACTATGTACCTAAATCATGCACATAATTACAATCTTCCATAAACAAATTTAGTAGGTATGGATGTAACACCCCATGTTTTGAGACCCTGAATTAAATAATTTATTTTGTTAACTTTCAAGAGGCCAGAGAGCCCAAAAAATAAAAAGAGGCCAGTGTGCCTAAGAAATGTAATGTTTTGATCATTATTAATAATAAACACATCGTTGGTTGCTAGATGGACAAGGACTAGAGTTATAGGGGGCTATGATTCCACAAGAGAGGGGGCTTGAGGGGCTAAATGTTTATTTCCTATTTTGATTACCCTTTTTGTCTAAGGGAGTGGATCAGTTACGGCAGCTTCTTGGGGAAGGCCAGGAGGTTCTTGATTCCCCACCAAATTACTTAAACCTTCCCCTGGTTTCTCAGGGGGGTTCATTGATTGCTTGTTCGCTCATTCATTCGCTCATTCACTTATTCACTTGTCCACTTGCTCACCAGTTCATTCGATCACTCCTTATACTCAGTCATTCATTTATTCCATCCTTACCTATCACTCATCCACCCTTCCTCATCTATGTTTTGGCTTGGGGAAAGGGAAACGAACTACTGAAGAGTAGCCATGGTATTGGTCGTTGTAGTGGTTGATGGTGTAATCCATCCATGACTTGAGGCATGCATGTCTAAGATGCGTTGGAATGTGTCCATCTTTGTTCACAGCTACGAGTCCTGAGAGTTCCAGCATTGAGATTCTGGACCAGTTGCGTTGGAGACTTGGAAGGAGAAGGACTGCCTAAAGGACTACGTGGCAGAGAAGGGTGGACGTCCATTCTATTCGGTGGTGTAGGCTGGGTAGAAGAGATTTGGGTACTTGGATTGTTGTGGGTGTTGGGAAAGCCTGTGAGAGATTTAGTGTCGACTAGTTTGGGAAGCCAAGTTACAATCTGGAACCATCCTCGTGGATTCATAGCCCTAGCTTGGGGGTGACGTTGTTGTTGAGATTTGGAACAGTAGTGTCTACGGTTGGGTGGAACGTCCTTGGTCTACAGCCAGTTGGTGTCTTCTTTTATAAATATAAGTTCTCTTTGTTATGGTATTATTTACCTGTATATGAATGTATTTCGTTGTGTATTTATTTATCATTTAATTAAACCTTTAGAATATGCACACTTGTTGGTTATTGTTGTGCATGTCATTGGATATTTTCTTTTATGATTCCTTATTAAATTAAAAGGGTATAGCCAAGAGAAAGAATTTCAAGGGTGGTCTTGAAGATAGCGTACCCCGGCTTGTGGGTGGCAGGGTATGTTACATATTGGTATCAGAGCTTCTGGTTGAAACACCAGGCCGGTATGGGCCAGGTCTGATGGTCGGAGTCTCGTGGTTGAAACCGAATTCTGACCTTGAAGTTGGAAAAGCTCAGGAGGATTGGCATTGCAGAATCTATGTAGGAGATAGAATGACAGATATCCTTTGTAAGGGATCGAAGGATCGTGACCATCCCTTTCAAATTTGGGAGCGATCGCCATTGTGGAATCAAGAGAGATCCGGGATCGTTGGATCAGGGGGCAAGTGAACAAGGATCGTCTGATGAAGGTGAAGCAAAAGGTTGAGTAGGTTTAAGTCTCATCTGTCAGATCTACGCATGAGAAAATGTGAGCCGTAGATATCGTGGCGGTTCGGAGGATCAACACTCCGGGAGAAGCGAGCCCTCATGTTGCATGCAAGAAAATATCTCGAAGTCCAGAGTTAATACGGACCATCCTTTAGTAGAGACATGTGTCTGTCAATCAGTTAGTTCGAAAGTTCGGCATCCGCGAGAAATGGAGTGTGCTGATGTGAAATCTCTCGGAGTCCCAAAGTCCGTCGAATGTTGATCCCAAAAGACACGCGGCAGTAGATCTCGTAGTCCGGAGACTTGGTACTCCAGGGGTTTTCAAGTCTCTACAAGTGAAAAGTGTCAAAGCCCGAAGTTGTGAAGGCATGTAGACCGTCAATTTAGGATCCCTTCGGGACCTCTCTCAACCGTTGGATCAAGCAGTGGAAGGATAGGGTAAGCACTTCGGCGAATTGCGTGAAAGGTTGAAGATCGACCAAAGAAAATCTATGATCGTCGATGGTTGATGATCGAGCGTCGGCAGAATTAGTGCCAAGTTCAAAGTTTTCCAAGAAAAATTGTCGATGGCCGAAGGAGGAAGGGTATGATGACGTGTCCTGCCATGTCAGCATCCACGTGCCATGCCACATCAGCATAGTTTCCACGTCAGCAAGGATATGGTTGATTGTCAATGGTTGGGAATCGGCTATATTTGTGAAACAACCTTGGTTCGATAAGGGAAATCATCGACGGTCGATGGTCGGGGATCGGTGAGTTTGGTGAAGTGTTGAAGATCGACCAAAGAAAATCTTCGGTCGTCGATGACCGATGGTTGGGGGTCGGCGGATTTTGATGAAATTTTCATTCAGAAATAGAATTCATCGATCATCTATTGTCGATCGTCAACAGAGTAGGTCAATGCTCCAGATTACGTCTAACTGAAATCGACGGTGCAGATTGCCCCGTGGGAGCATATTACATCGGATGAAGGTGAAACCCCCGAAGCTCCGAAGGCCGAAGTTAATCTCCACCGTTGATCGAGAGGTGAATACGTGGAGGAAGGAGAGGACCTCTAGTATTTTGACACTCCAGTATATCTGTGGAGAAGCATGCTTGGGAAATACCCAAAGTTGGAGTTGCGAAGGAAATCCTAACAATTGATAGGGATAGGATACATGGCAGCAGATCCTGCAGTCTGGAGACTTGACACTCTAGGGGGGATTGAGAGTATGGACAGTCTGGAACTCCCAAAGCCAGAGTCTCTAAGCTCATGTTGACTGTTGATTTCAGCCCTCGATCAATTTTCAACTACACGATCTTCGATATAGTAATTCTAACACAGAAAAGTGCTAAGGAATGATTTAGCCCGCGGTTTCGAGTCGTGAAGGTGGTTTGAAAGAAGCGCCTGTGAAAAATTGAATTTTGTATTGACCAAAGGATAACATGGAAGTGTTATATGATGCAGATTGATACATATATGTTCTTCATGAATTGATAAGAAAAGGATCGGTAGCATTGTTTGGTAAATTTTGTTTATCATATGCTTGATTCTAACAAAATGGTCACTTGCACATTTTGCAGAATTAAGGGGTTTAAACACATCAGTTTAGAATGCGTATTCAAGAAATGGAAGAAGACGAGGGAGCCTCTAGCCATGATAGGGGGGTTGAAGGCCAGAATATTAGATTTGGTAATGCAAAGATAGAATCTAACTGACACAAGGGCAGAGGGGAGCAAGAAACATTGCTAGAAACGGTAAGAAGCATGAAAATAGAAGTGCATAGCTACAAAGCAAACAATGAGAGAATGATGAGAGAACAAAATCAGATAAATGCTCGAGTGCTACAGAGCTTAAATCAGTTGCAAAGTCAAGCCAAGAATGGGTCAAAGCAAGAGGAAGAAGGTAGGTGTCATGAAAGAAGAGATTATCGTGGAAGAGTTGGTCATTCAAGAAGTGCTAGCAGAACTCATAGACACCACTCGCCTCCTTACTCAGCAAGAAATTTTTATGCATCGGAAGATTTTGTAAGCAGTCCAGAGGTGTCTCCTGTTAGGCACCAAAGAAGGCGAAAAGAGGTGCACAGCTTGTAAGGAGAGCTGAGGAGCTCAAGCCGCCATCCTTTGATGGTGAAAGGGAAAGGGAAGATGATGCCAAAGCATGGTTGCTTGGACTCAGGGTATATTTTCAATTGCATAATTATTCATCAAACCTAGAAGCCAGGATTTCCACCTACCATTTAGAGGGAAAGCTAGAATGTGGTGGGATCAACTGAAGCAAGTTGAATATGTTAATGGGAAGAGGAACACTTGGAAGCAGTTCAAGAAGTACTTCTAGAAGGAGTACCTCTCAGAGCATTTTTATAACAAGAAAATGGTGGGGTTCTTTGAACTCAGTTTGAGAAGCATGACTATAGAAGAATATGAGAAGTTCTTGGGGTTGTTAAAGTATGTTGGGTTTATAAACAATGAAAAGGTAAATATACAGAGTTTTTTGAGTGGAATGCCAGCCTTTTATAAAGAAAAGATTAGGTATGATGAGCCCTAGACCTTAACTAAGGCCATCAGGAAGGATAAATACATGTATGAGCAAGGCGAGGGAAAAGAATTCCTGCAGAAATATTGGAAGGATAAGAAGAAGGAGAAGTTTGATCAGAGGAGGAAAGGATTCAAACCTCCCTTCAATAGGAATGAGTCTAATATAAATCATCAAGATCAGTATGCTAAGGGTGAATCCAAGAAAGAAGACTCCTTAGGAAAAAGGGGAAGACCACCAATCCAATGTTGGGGATGCAAAGAAGATTACATGTACAAGGATTTCCCACATAGAAAGGACAGAGTGAAGACTGTGCACAACGTCCAAGAGGCTACAACAGTCGAAGATATGGGAAGGATTTATGCAGCCTTAGATGATCGACAATCAGAGTATCAATCCAATATGATCGAGGTGGGAGATAAAATTATAAATCAACATGTTTCTATTTTAATTGATTCAGGAGAAAGTCATTGTTACATTGATCCTAAAATAGTGGATAGATTACATTTGGAGAAAAGTAAGCATGGAAAATCAAGTTTGGTTAAGCTAGCCACTGGAACCAAAAGGAGAATCCATGCTATGATCAGAGGATGTTCCATAAGTCTTAATGGTGTCAATAAAAATGTTGATCTAAATATCATACCATTGGGGTCTTATGATATTCTAATTTGAATGGATTGGCTGGAAAAGCATCATGTTTTCCTAGATTGTCATGACAATATGTTTATATGTCTTGATCGATATGGAAAACAGAGCACTATGAAAGGAGTTCCAAGACCCATCTCTATAAGGGATATTTCAGCCTTGCAGCTGAAGAGATGTTTTAGAAAAGGATGTCAATTGTATGGAGCCCATGTGGAGGGGCCAAAAAAGACAAAGGGGCCAAGCCTTGAACATTTCTCGATACTACAAGAATTCGAGGATGTATTCCAAGAAATACTAGAGTTTCCACCAAAAATGGAAATAGATTTCTCTATTGATTTAATTCCAGGAGTTTCACTAGTGTCAAAAACACTTACAGAATGAGCACACCAGAGTTAAAAGAATTACAAATGCAGTTGGAGGAATTGTTGAAGAAAGGGTACATATGTCCAAGTGTTTCACCTTGGGTAGCAACAGTACTCTTTGTCAAAAAGTAGGATGGAACATTGAGGTTGTGTATTGACTTTCGACAATTGAATAAGTATACTATAAAGAACAAGTATCCTCTACCCATAATTGATGACCTCTTTGATCAGCTAAGAGGAGCAAAGATATTTTCAAAGATTGACTTGAGGTCAGGATACCATCATGTAAGAATCAAGGAAAAAGACATTCATAAGACAGCCTTTAGGACCAAGTATGGGCATTATGAATTTGTAGTTGGAGGGACCAATGCACTAGTTGTATTTATGTGCTTAATGAATGGCATATTCAAAAATTATTTGGATAAGTTTGTCATAGTGTTCTTGGATGACATATTTGTCTATTCTAAGTCTGAAGAGGAGCATGAACATCACTTAAGACTAGTATTGCAAGTGCTAAGAGAAAATCAGTTGTATGTCAAGTTGAGTAAGTGTTCCTTTTATCAAAAGCAGATACATTACCTGGGACACATTATTTCATAACAGGGCATAGCAGTAGATACAGAGAATATTGAAGCCATTAGAGAATGGCCAACACCCAGAAATGTGTCAGAAGTCAGATCTTTTATGGGATTAGTTGGTTACTACAGAAGGTTCATAGTAGGGTTCTCTAAGGTTGTTCATACCATCACTTCTTTGCAAAAGAAGGGAACTAAATTTGAATGGACACCTAAGTGTGAAGAGAATTTTAAATTGTTGAAGGAATTACTTACTAGTGCACCTGTGTTAAATATTTCTAACCCAAATGAAAGTTTTGCAGTATGTACATATGCATGTAAGGAAGGACTTGGGGGAGTCCTCACACAAAATGGACATGTCATCGGTTATGAGTCTAGAAATCTTAAGGAACATGAGAGGAACTATGCCACGCATGACTTGGAGCTTGCTGCCATTGTCCACGCCTTGAATATGTGGAGGCATTATCTCAGTTGGAAGAAATTTGAATTAAGGATAGACCACATTGGCCTGAAGTATCTTTTTGAACAACTAACATTGAATGTCAGGCAAACAAGATGGTTGGAATTTTTAAGTGAATATGACCTCAATATCAAGCATATCAAAGGAAAAGAGAACAAATTTGTCGATGCACTTAGTAGAAGAGTGCATCTCATGCATGCTACTGTTGTCAGTATGCATCAGTCAGACTTGAAGAGCAAAATTTTAGATGATCTTGTTACAGATCAGCATTACCTACAGATAAAGGAAAGCTTACGGCAAGGAGATGTACAACAGAAAAGAAAGGAGTATGAGATAAAGGAAGATGGATTTCTTATGCATAAGAATAGAATATATGTTCCTAGTTACGGAGAACTGGGGAATTTGGTATTGAAGGAAATGAATGATGTTCCTTATGTTGGACATCCCGGTTACCAGAAAACGATTACAGCAGTAAGAATCCAATTCTTTTGGCTGGGAATGATAAAGGATGTTGTTTATTACATCGCTCAATGTATGGAATGTCAGAAGGTGAAGGTTGAGCATAGGCACCCAGCGGGTTTGCTGCATCCATTACCAATCCCAGAGAAGAAATGGGAAGTGATAACTGTTAAAACATAACTTGATTTTTTACCTTAAGGATAAAATTTTTTGTATCTT
>SNQJ01S0152433.1:22988-33050 GCA_010110895.2 Picea sitchensis | reverse complement strand
ACTTGAACAAGAAGTTGTCTCATTGAGGAAGAGCTTAAGAAACTCTCAAGTGCCAAAAGAATTAACACATCTTGGATGCATGGGTGAAACTTCATACAAAGAAGATGCAAATACCAACAAGAAGGTTGAAGAAAGAGCTACACGGACAGTTGATGAGAAGTGGACCAGGATACCAGAAAGAAGGAATGATTACAAAAGAGATGAATTTTCAAGAAGACCTCCTACCTTCAGGAATTAAAGAAGCTTCAATCAGTATGAAGGAAACTACAGAAGAGTAGATCATGAACCTAGATGGACTACATCACAAAGAAGCTCACTTACTCCCAGGTATCAAAATTTATTTCTTGGTCATTGTTATACTTGCAAAAATTTTGGACATAAGGCAATTAATTGCAGAATCAATGAAAGGAACAAATACGCAAAAAACATGAATGGTGTAAACAGAAGATATGGAAATAATCGTGGATTTGTCAACATAAGTTATAATTCATTTTACCCATTGATGGAAAAAACTATTGTATCCTACAAATGCAATTATCTTGGTCACGAAGCATGAGATTCTAGATATATGAATGAATATGTCCCTATGCCAACCACAGTATGGAGAAGGAAAGAGATTCCAAATAATGAAGATTGTCGAATAGCATTAGCCACTGAAGAATGTAAAGAAGAAGATGAATGGTACATAGACATTGGATGTTCTTCACACATGATCAGGGATCAAGACAAATTCATCAGCTTGAAGAGAAAGGGTGGCAATGTTTCATTTGGAGATGACTCATCTGCCAAAATACTTGGAGAAGGTGAAGTAGAGCTTGGAAGAAAAAATGTAAAAGAAAAGAATGTTCTATTGGTTGAAGACTTGAATCATAATCTACTTAGTGTTAATAAAATGTGTGATCAAGGATACACTCTTACATTTGACTCCCGAAAATGTAAAATCAGAGAAAATAACTCAGGAAGATTAGTTGCAACTGCAACAAGAAGACCGAACAACATATACATCCTAGACATGAAGAAGAGAGAGAATACATAATCCACACAAAAGGATTCCAAGGAAGAAAAAGTCCCAAAGACCAAAAATAAGGATGAAGTATTATTGCGTGCCACATGTTTAGGGGGAGCAGCCCCGAAGAAGAAGGTTACCTTTTGCCATTAAACTCAGGGGGAGAAGCCATACCCTTTTCCATTGATTTCAAAGGGGGAGAGAAATTGGGATCATGATGATAGGGGGAGAATGAGTGTTACCATCAATGATAAAGGGGGAGATTGTTGGAAGATTGGTTGTTGTCATTGATGTCAACCCTAGTCATGGGTTTTGGACCGCAAGATTGATTAAGGTATTTGAACATGAAGGAAAATGCACATGCAAATACAAAACCCATGGATGGATAGTATGCATCATTTTGTTTCCGGTGGTATGTGGCACGTCACGTGGATCCTCATGGTTGAGGAGAAATGAATTTTTGAAGATGACAAAGTGAATTGAAGAAGGAAGTACATGTAGGCCCTGAAAATAATTAAGGAAAAGAATTACAAAATAAGAAAGTATCAGGTTGGCCCTAATGTTAAAAGAAAGTGACATAAATGGTATAAATAAACATCATTATACATTCATTTTACACAAGTTGAATTTCATAGGAAATAAGAAGAAAAGAAGGCTGGATTTCAAGGGAGGATGAAGTCTTTTGGTGATGTGTTCTAAGGTATGTTATTTTTAGGTCATCTTACCATTTTTTCTATAACGTTTTTTATAGAACGATTCATATGGTGAAATATCTATGGTATTGAGAAGACATATCAAGGTACCTATGGTAAAAATTTCAGCTCTTGATTCACTATAATTATGGAGATACACTCTGTGGAAGATAGGGTTTGTGACCAGTCCTGAAGCTAGTCAATAAACAATTGTTCCAGGTAAAACAATCATAACTTCTTCATAGAGAATCCAAATTAAGTGGGACAAATTTCATTGGAAAGAGTACGGACTGTAGTTTCTTGTGTGTGCATTTCAGAATCGGATGTTAATTATTGAGCGTGGGGAATGCTGTGCAAGTTCACTCTCCTGAATAGACCAGAATTGAATAAAGTCTACCATTCTTTCTATAACCTCTTTTCGGGGAGGATTCAAGGAGTGAAAATTGGAGGATTTTCAGAGAATGCATTGAGTAATATTATCTATAGGATCAGAGTACTCCAAGAATTGAAGAATTGGAGAAATTGAAGAAGTCTCAGGAAGCATTATCATGTTCTATGTGATGACTGGTTGATGGTGATGATTTAATGTAAATTTTTATTATCTCTCATATATTCTTGGGTGTAAGGAAGGGGAAAGGATGGAGAATTCAAATATCTCTTGATATTGGAGGATTGTATCTTCCTCTTGGAGGTTTATCCCTCCCTTTACATTTGGAAGTTGTAGCTATGTTTGGAAGTCATTACTTCCCTTGAACAATAACTATTGATTATTTCTCATATATTGTGCATGGTGTATTGTGTGTATTGGTGTAACTCTTATACTATTGTTCATTTCTCATTGGATATAATTGAATGGTTTAAATATAAGTTTGTGTAACTCTTATACTATTGTTCATTTCTCATTGGATATAATTGAATGGTTTAAATATGTTTAAAAAGGTTTTAAATTGTACTTGACACCTATTCACCCTCCTCTCAGTATCAACAAGATCAATGGTTGAGAATGCACCCGGAGTATTCTTCATATCGGACGACCGAGAGCTTACTCCTCATACCTTTGTCCCTTCTGATTTTCGGGACTTTGGAAATTTGTTGGTGGAATCTTCCAAAGTAAATCTCTCAGAGTGGTGTAGCATGCTTACATCATTTTTTGACATGGCATGAGCCAATTTCATATTGACACTTGTCATCATCTGATTATTCCACGCAGTACTTGTTGACGGGTCTCAAGATTCTTATGATGGTCTACCACATTTCCTTGCTGAGGTGGAACTGCTGATGGGTGTGATGGCAAGTAGTGGGAGGGGCGGAGGTGAGTGCGAGTGGAGGTCAGTTAACGAGTGCATAGGTGGTATAAAGATGGCTTGGTGGTTTGTCTCGGAGGGGGGATTAGCTTACAAGTGGTAATGAGTGACGGGTTCTATGTTGATGTGAAGGTGACACATATGAGGATCCCACAAGGAAAATATTACTAACCGGACCTCCCAATGGTGAAGGTAGGGGGTCCGAGTTATTCCCTACTCATATAGATCAAGTGCCCCATTATAAGCCATTGAGGATTAGCACTTATAACTTATCCTATCCTTCCACTTATTTCCCAATATGATGATCAAAAGATTCAAAAAGCCTAAGATCTCAGATCTCAAAATTTTGATTATCCTTGCCCACTTAAATCAACTGACGGCTCTATTAAAATTTTGATGATCTAATTCTCAACCCTTTTTTCCCCGCCTATCCTATCCTTCATTAATTCAATATATGCTTATTGGTCCTCCTGGATCGTAGGATCCAATGACCAATGTCGCCTTTCACTGAAGCTTATGATTTAATTTAGAAGGCTTTTCTGGGTAAGTTCACGAAGTCTCCAAACTTTTCTCCTCTTGCGATTCCATCTCTTGGACCTCGAATACACTTATGAAAAGTGATATCTCTTATGATATTTATCGAGGTTTGGTTCATTGTTGTTATTTCCATCAATGACAAGAAAATTATTCCTATAAACATAACAATCTCCCCTTTGGCATTGATGGAAACCCTAAAGGTTGCAGATTTCATTAGACCCTCCAACTCAGAGATACGCTGCATTAACACCTTTTTTTTCTCCTTTGACATCAATGTCAAAGAAAACGAGGAATCTATACCCCTAATCATATATACTAGGAGCACTCTCTCCCTAATCATATAGACTATTTTAACTTGATAACAAGGTCAGCGCCCAATTTATGGCTTTTAAGATACTCAAACTGAGTTTTTGCAAGTGATTTAGTGAAGATATCAACAACTGATTCTTTGGATGGAAGATAATGCAATGAAACAACAATAGTGTTTGGTTTTCACCTGCCTCTCAAGAAGTGATTCTTGATGGGTATATTCTTGGTCATGGAGGAAATACAAGATTCTTTGACACAATACTAATTGCACTAGTATTATCACAATGATTTGGAATCGATGCATTATACTTTACCTACAAGTTTTCATGTCTCAATCCATACAAATTACAAGTGGTAGGATGAAAATGTATTCACTGTGAGATGATAAGTAAATGGAACCTTGTTTTTCTCAACCATGTTAGAAGAGAATCTCCTAAGAAGAATGTACCTCCACTAGTTCTCTTTCTCCTCCACACAGCTTAGCCTCCACTAGCATTTGAGTAGACTGATAATTGAAAAATTTTATTCTTAGGATACCATAGGCCACAGTTCATTGTTCCTTTCAAGTATCCAAATATTCTTTTGACAACTAACAAAAGAATCGCTTAGTGTAGGCCCCATGCCTCTCCCACCATTCCAACAACGCATTATGTCCGATCTAGATGTGGTGATGCATGAATATATTTACTCATAGACCTCTCTATGAATTTTGATCAACATCAAGTGAGTCATGATCCTTGCTTAACTTGCATCCAAGGACCATAGGATTTCATAGGTGTGGAATCTTCCATTTGAAACCTTTTCAACATTCTCTTAGATATTTCTCCTGAAAAATAAATATTCCTTCAGACTGAGTAATTTGAAGAAGACCAAGAAAAATGACAGCTCCCCATCATAGACATTTCTAAATTGCATCAGCATGGAAGAAGACTAGCTGTAACAATGAATAATTATTGCTTCCTAAGATGATATCATCTATATATGACCAACACAATGAGAAAAGCATTACCCTATGTTTTGATATATATATTGTTGTCAATTGTTCCTCTCTTGAACCCTTTGTCTTGAAGATACTTATCCAGTATGTAATACCGATCACGAGGAGCTTGTTTCAACCCATATAAGGATTTCTTCATCTTGCAGACAAAGTTAGGGTTATCTGACAGTTGGAAACCCTTTGGTTGTTCCATATAGACTTCTTCTTTTAGATCTTTGTTTAGAAAATATGACTTGACATCCATTTGATAGAATTTAAATTTTTTATGACACGCATATGCAAGAAACATTCTAATATCTTCTAATCTTTCTATGAGGACAAATGTTTCATCAAAATCCAGTCCTTCTATTTGAGCATATCCTTTGCAGACCAATCTAGCCTTATTTCTTACAATATTTCCTTTCTCATTCATCTTGTTTTTGTAGACCCATTTAGATCCTATTACATTTTTATTTGTTGGCCTAGGAATGAGTTCCCAAGTGTCATTCTTTTCAATCTAGTCTAGTTTCTCATTCATTTATTTTAACCAATTTATGTATTCACTGGCTTCATTAAATTTTTTAGGTTCCACCATGGATATGAAGGCTATATGTGATTGATCGGTTTCTTTGATTATCCTTCTTCTGATTTGTACACCTTTTTCTTTCTCACTAATTATACGACTTTCAAGATGATTCTTTTGAGTAATTCTGGAGGAAGGATTTGATGTTGATTATTGTCCTGACTCTTCTTGTCTGGGTGTCTCTTCTCCACCTGATTCATCATATTCTTGTGACTTTAAAATTTGTTTTTCTTTATCTTCATTATTCTCATCATCTTTTTGATCTGGCTTAGTGCTTATTCTCTGTTGATCTTTTACAAGAGCTTCTTCATCAATTCGAACATCAATACAGTCTACTAATTTATGCATTCTTTTTGTTAAAGAATCTATATCCTTTACTGTTAGTTGCATATACTAAGAATATAACTTCATCATCTCTACTATTAAATTTTCCAAGATGATCATCATTATTCTTGATGTAGCATTTACTTCCAAATAATTTGAAGTGCTTGATTGATGCAGGTCGACCAAACTACAACTCATCTGGAGTTTTATCACTGTTCGGATTTAGATGTGCTTTGTTTAGAATATGAATAGTCGTGTGAACAACCTCCACCTAGAAGGTTTTTGAAATGTCCCTTTCACTTATCATAGCCCTTGACATCTACTGAACTAATCTATTATGGTGTTCTACAACTCCATTTTGTTGAGGAGCACTTGGAATAGTATATTATATTTTAATTCCATGTCTGTCACAAAATTCATTGAAATATCTTGAAAAAAATTAGCATCCCCTATTTGAGAGAATTTCCTTTAACTTCCTTCCTACCTAATTCTCATCTAACGCCTTAAACTTTTTGAACTTCTCAAATGCATCGGAATTATCTTAGAAAGGAAACCCACGTAAGTCTGGAGAAGTCATCAATGACTAGCATAAAGTAACGTTCTCCTCCAGTTCCTTCCTTTCATGATGGTCCACACAGACCCATATGAACAATTTGAAGTGGTTTCTCTGAAGATGTGAAACTCTTCGCCTTGAGTTGAGCATGAGTCAGCTTCCCCATTTGGTAGGATTCACATACATAGTTATTAGGCTTAGATATTCTTGGAAGGTCTTTCACAACACCTTCATTATTCAGTTTGACAATATGATCAAAATTCAGGTGTCCAAGCCTTTTGTGCCATAACCAATTTTCATCAAGTTTTATTAAATGGCATTTCTCCTTATCTTCCTTCAGAACATATACATTTTTTTCAATTCTAACCCCTTTTGCAATTAGCTCTCCTATGTTTACTATCTTTTTTTTACAATTATTAGCAGTGAAAGTGACTTCACATCCTCTGTCACAT
The DNA here is from genome assembly GCA_010110895.2 of Picea sitchensis. NCBI lineage: Eukaryota > Viridiplantae > Streptophyta > Pinopsida > Pinales > Pinaceae > Picea > Picea sitchensis. Next base: position 26,314 of record SNQJ01S0152433.1, on the reverse strand, counting down.
ATCTGACTGACACTAAGAAGATTTTTCTTTAAACCATAATAAAATAATACATGTTGAGCTTTGCTTCTTCCATTACTTAAGATTACTATACCTTTACCTATGATATTTCCTTGAGCATCATTTCCAAAGGTCACATTCCCTGATTTATTTTCTTTGAGTAATATGAACTTACTTTTTTCACAAGTCGTATGACTGGAGCATCCGTTGTCAATATACTAGGTGTCTTTTTGTTTTTGAGCTGACAACACTAATCCACACTTGTTATTTTCATTCTTCTTCCAAACCTTGACGTTTTCAGCTCTGTGATTTGAATCTGGATTATAGTTTTTTAAGCTACAATATGCAGCTTTATGTCCATAATTATGGCAGATGTAACATTCTGGTTCATTGAATAAAGGATAATAACGATTGTTATGTGTAATATGCATCCTTTTCCCAACCATCACATGATTTGCAGTCTGTGTTTGTTTGTTACTTGGATGTCTCATTCTTTGTTGTGGTAGATATTTATTCCTTGGTTGTCTTGATTGCTCATGTCTAAATCGTAAAGAACAATTTATAGCTTTGTGGCCAAAGTTAGAGAAGTAAAAACAATATCCATAATAGAAATATTTGTACCTGGAAAAAGTTTTTCTTCTTTGAGCAGCTCAATTTCTTCCATGTTGACGATTTCCTTGAGCAGAGGGTGTATTATTTCTTTGTTCTACATATTCAGTTCTGGTATCGTTTCCTTCACTCCTCCTTGGTGACTGATTCTCTTCCTTTATTTTTGTAGTTTTGTTGTTGTCAATGGTTGTAGATTTGACAAACTTGATGGATTCTTTATTGCTTGGCTGACCACTACTTGATACCTCTTCATAACCCAAACCAGTTTTCAACTTTGAATTCCTTTGTTGGTTTAGAATGGAGGCTAGTCCTTTTGAGGCTTTAATACTTGTCAAAGTCTAATGATATAAGGCTTGAAATTTCTCTATATATTTTATGACAGACACTACTCAGCTTCCAATTTCTCACCTTTTGTTTCGTCTTCCTTCAATTGTTGTTTGAGGATGTATTCAATCTTCTTAGTTTCTTCTAAATTAACCTTCAAGAGAGAAATTTCTTCAAATGGTTCATTGCATTTTTTCTCATACCTGAGTAGTAACTGTTTTTCTTTTTTTTTCTTTTCTCTAAGTCTATCAATATCTTCCATGGCACTGACAAGTTCTCCTTCAATATATACTACTGCTTCACAATCAGTGAACTCACTTCCTGTATCTTCAGTGTTTTAATATTCTAAATCTATTAGCATGATATCATTTATTTTATCTTCAATAAAAGAGTCATTGCTTTCATCATCTAAGGGATCATCATCATTGTGTACAAAAAGACTTTTCTTCTTAAAATTATTCTCTTTATAGACCTTATTTTGTTTGTGCTTCTCTTCATCGTCATATGTCTAATCCTTTATTTTGTGAGGACACTTAGATGAAAAATGGCCTATCTTACCCCAGTTGAAACATTTGAAGGGTAGTTTACCTTTGTATTTTCCTAATCCTTTCTTCAGTCTTCTCACAAAGTTTGGTTCAATCTCATCTATATCAGAGTCTATGTTTTTCTCTACTTTAAAATATGCCTCTATTATATTGGATTTACCTTTGGAGATTCTCATTTCATAAGCTGTTAGGGTTCCAAGAAGTTGATCTAGTGTTAACATTTTGAGATTAGTTATTTCCTCTATAGTAGAGACCTTTGAGTTAAATCTATCAAGAAGAGATCTTAATATTTTCTGGACTAGAAAATATTCATCTATCATTTCACCTGGGCCTTTTATAGTGTTGACAAGTTCTTGTATACATAAGAAGTAATTAATGATAGTTTCATCTTCTTCCATCTTTAAATGCGCAAATTTTAGTCTGTGAGTCTAAAGTTTTGCGTCTTTCACCTTTTCATTACCTTCATAACTACTTATCATATTGTCCCACGTAACTTTTGCTAAATCACAGTGCATGACTTTGACAAAATTGGCTTCAGCAAGTCCACTGAGGATGGAATTCATTTCTTTTGCATTAAAGATAAACTCCAACTTATCATCTTTTGAGGCCAAGACTACAGGATTCACATATCCCATTTCAATGACATCCCAAACATCAGCACCCAAAGACATTAAATGTGTTCTCATTCTTATTTTCCAGAAGGCAAAGTTTGTTCCATCAAACATAGGGGGTCTATTAGTTGAACTTCCATCATGACTAGTCATGTTCAAGCTTATGGATCTACCTTGGATCAAAGGCACCGAATCTAATACCAATTGTTGGGAATATAACTGAGAGGGGGGGGTGAATCAGTTATGTATATAAGATTGAAACTTTTCTTTTTATTTTTGATTCATTCTAGATTATTATTTAATGTGTTGTTGATAACTTAACATGCATAGATATTAAATATTTGATCAATCACATAGAATACACAAAGACATTGATTTTCATGAGGAAACCCATAAGGGTGAAAAAATCTTCTTCTTAGGATGTCAATCAAGCTCCAACTTTCATGTACATCACAGTCTTTAATATCCAACTCAAATATGAGTCCACAACCTCTGATAGAAAGATACAACTTGTAGAGAGCACCAACTCTTAGATTTCTCTAGCACCAACTAGATGGAAAACCAACTCCCAGGTTTCTCTAGCACCCACTAGATGGAAGCACCAACTCCCAGAATCTCTTCTAGCACCAAATAGAATTTAGAGGATTGCAATCCTCCCTAGCACCACCCTACCACCCTAAATGAATCTTACAAAAATTTACTTACTTTCTCTGTCTCTGATATGGTCTGTTACAATGCCATGTTTCCTCTATCTTCTTCAACTTCTATATATTGTTCTTCTTCTGCATCGTTAAGCTTCTATGCTCTGCTCTTTTTCCTCCTGTGCTCAAAACCATTATTGTTCAACTTCTCTTCTACCTTTTATTCTCTGTTCTTCTTCTACATACTCTTTACTACACCACAGATCTCCCCTTCATATTATGCACTACGTCTCATCCTTCTCACATGCATCACCATAGAAAAAGCACACACTCTTTTCTTTTCTACATGTCTTTCTCACATCGAGTCCTCTGCCTGATCATCATGAAAACTCTTCATCTTCCCTGGTGGTTATTCTAAATATGTTCATCATTAGCGGGTGTTATCCTAAGATTCTGTGGCTTCTCTCATAGTCGTAACTCTTCATATTCTTTGGTAGTTACAGTCAGTCATTTTTGGCTTCTTTGTCTTCTAAGCCCCTTCGTTCACATGACCACTGGTGGTGACCAAACACCTATTCAAAAGGTGCTTCCTGATCTCG
>SNQJ01S0152433.1:0-19467 GCA_010110895.2 Picea sitchensis | reverse complement strand
CAAAGTACAATGTATGTAAAAAAAGAATTGAAAATTGCTAGGAAACTGTTTCCTTCACTCCAAGATGACGACATAGAGAATGGTACTTATGCTCAATGAAAGTCTTGGTGAAGATGCCTACATTTTGTTCTACTAAAGGACATAACTACATGTTGATGATCCCCGCATGTAGTAATTCTTGTATGTAGTGCATGTGGATGTCGATGTACTTCGTCTGTTTCCTCTGAACTATATCTCTGCAAAACTTCATAGTTCTTTGGTTGTCATACCAGATGACACTTGGATGATGAAAATGAATTCCCAACTTAGTGAAAAAATGTTGTATCCACATACACTGAATGGTTATGTTAACTAACCCTCTGTACTCTGCCTCAGTTGAATATAGAGCAATAGAAACCTGCTTCTTACTCAACCAACAGATAGGCCTGGAACCAAGACTGAAGAAGTAACTAGATGTGTACTTGCGATCAATGTTATCTCCATCCTAGTCAAAATCAATGAACCCAATGAGGTCCAATGTAGATTTTACTGCATAGTGAATCCCAAAGGTGATGGTGCCCTTTTGGTATCGAAGGATACACTTTGAAACCTTCCAATGTAGATCATGCGGCTCCTACATGAACCTGGAGGCTGCTCCAACTGCATAGGAGAGGTCTGGTGTGGATTGTGTGAGATACAACAATCTCCCCACTAGTTGTATGTACAATGTTATATCAACTAGTAGAGTGTTCCCACCATCCTCAAGTTTGACTCATGATAGGAAAGGATTCGGGGAAGAATTAAAGTCTGTCATGTGAAATTTCTCAAGGAGATCTCGTGCACACTTGGCCTAAGACAATTTGATGCTTAATGCATCTTGACCGATATCAAGTCCAAGGAAGAAATGTAGTGGACCCATGTCCTTCATCAAGAACCTATCATGTAGAATCCTTTTGACTGAAGAAATCACTGAAGTCGAGCAATTGGTGATAAAAAAATCATCAACGTACAAAACTAGGATTAGAAGTGAATAGTTTGTCTTGAGCATGTAAATATTCAATTCTGAATTACAACGTACAAAGTTCTGTGACAACAGGTAGGAGTCCATCTTGCCATACCATTCCCTCAGGGCCTATTTGAGGCCATAAAGAGACTTCTTCATTCAACAAACCAAATTTGAATTCTGCATAAATCCCTGGGGTTGATCCATATATATCTCCTCAGAGAGATCTCCATGAAGAAATGCATTCTTGATGTCCATATGATGGAATTCCCATCCTTTGGTTGTCGTAATGGCAAGTTCCGAACGTATGGAATCCATCTTCTCTAATGGAGAGAAGGTCTCATCATAGTCAATATCATGCACTTGCTGAAATCCTTTGGCAACTAGCCTAGCTTTGTATATGCTAACATGTCCATCCGCTATGCTCTTGGTTTTGTAGACCCATCTGCACCTAACAAGTTTCCTTCCTGTAGAAAGGGGAACTATATCCCAAGTTTGGTTCTTGAGGAGGGATTTTTAGTCCTCCTGCATGGCATATTCCCAAAGGGATTTCTAGCAACATTTGCATAGGACTATGGATCTGAAGACTGAACCAAGAAAAGATTCTTGGGTGGCATCGGTTTAGTGGAAGTGAGTGCAAGAGGAGGCTCCTCAAAATCCGATCTTGTCCTTCTAGTTTCAGCTAGATCCCCAACTATATCTCCTTCATCATGAAGAGTAGTATTGGATCACATGGGCCTCAGTTCTTGCTCTACATCTGCATTTGCATGCACTGACTCTACATATGACTGTACTGACTCTGTATCTCGATCATCTGAATCCTCTGAATCAGAAATCTTATCTGAAGAAGAGTCGGCATCTGCATTCTCATCATCTCTAACAGGTGGAAGAACAAAAGTGTATGCATGTGGTTATTGAGGTACATGTGATCCGTTCTAAGGAAATATCAATGAGTCTGTATCCCTTCACACCATCAGGGTATCCAACAAATATACACTCTATGCTCTGTGGATCAAGTTCCTTCCTCTTATTATAGGGAATCCTAGCCCATGCGTGTAAACCGAAAATATGGAAGTGGGTGGCTTCTGGTTTGAGGCCGCTCCAAGCCTTGTAGGGGGTCTTATCCTTGACATATCTATGGAGATATGTTTTTTGGATGTAGGTTGCACAATTAAGTTCTTCATCCCATAATATCTAAGAAATTGACTTTGCATGTAGCATACAAGATGCCATCTCTTTTAGATATCTACTTTTCCACTCAGCAACTCCGTTTTGTTATGAAGTATAAGGAACCATGTGTTGCAATTGAATCCAGGTCTCATGACAATGATTATCTATCTCATGGTTGAGATACCCTCCCTCATTATCTGTTCGAAGGAATTTGATTTTCTTTCCTAAATGTGTCTCAACAAGGGCTTTGAAATCTTTGGGGTGTTGAAAGACTTTTTATTTTCATCTGAGAAAGAAAATCTATGTGAAGCATGAGAAATCATCAACAAAAATGAGAATGCACCTTTCTTTACTGATTGATGGATGCGGAAAAGGGCCCATGAGGTCAATATGGATCATATATAAAGGAAATGAATCTTTCTGAGTCTTTCCTTTGTCTAATTTTTCTTGAGGGTGTTTTCCAAGAACACATCCCTCACAAATTCCTTTGGAAAAGTGGATGTAAGGTATACCATCAACTATTCCCTGCTTGCTAAGTTGTTTCATATATCTAAAATTTAAATTCCTGAACCTTTCGTTCCATATCCTATTTCTTTCATCAACATGGGTAAGAAGTAATGCAAAATCTGGTTCAATAAATTCAGAAAATGTGTAGAGTCTGGATTGATGATTTACCTCACCAGTAGAAACCATGGAATTGGTTTTCATGTCATAGATATCCACAACATCATGTGTGAATATGACCCTCTTTCTAGTTCCAAAGTTATTCATATGATACATGGAGAGAATATTGACGGAAATTTTGGGAACATGTAGCAGATTCTCAAAGCTTCCATTTGTGAGATCAATTCTTCCTTTTTCGGTGACCTCGATTGGAGAATTGTCCCCCATCAAAATAGGAGGACCTTTGCATGCATCCAATGAAGAGTAGACTTTGTTTGTGGATACCATGTGGTGTGATGCACCTGAATCTACAATCTAAGCATCATGAGAGGAGTTGATGGAAATCAAAGCATGGATAGAATTGTCTTTCTTGGTATTTTGATCTTTTGGCTTCTTCTTCTTGGCACACTTAGGGATGTGATATCCAAGGTTCTTTTGTTGAAGTATTTGGGCCATTTGATCTATCTGTTTCTGCATACATGTGGATTATGGATGGAATCCTTTATGGAAGTAAGTGCAATTCTCCCATTTTCTTCCCTTTACACCTTTGGATCTGGAGGCATCATTGAAGGGTTTTGAGTAGCTTTCCTTATTGGGATTTTCATGTTCTTTCCTTTTGTTGTTTTCTTTAGATTTATAATATTGATGACTGCTACCATATTGCATAGTAAGTGCATGCTCTTTTGGGACTTTGATTTTTTGCATATTGATGAGCTTATTCTTCTCTTGTGTTAGAGACTCGATAAAGGCCTAAAGAGAGGGAATTTTCTAGGTGGCTCCAGAGGTGTGCCTAATTGAATGAAATTTAGATACAAACATTGAGTATTTTGGACCAAGTTTGGAGAGAGTGGTAAGAACCATTTGTTTCTCCTAATATTTATCATCCTCGCAAGTGTTGATTTGCAACAACAAATCCTTATATTTGGTAACGAAATATTGGATATTTTCGAAGCTTTTTGGATCCAAAGTGAGCAATTCCACCTCGAGCATGTGTCCCCTCATATTTCCCTATTTTTCAAAAATCCCTTCCATGGTGGTCTAGGATTCATTGGGGGTTTTACAAGAGGATATATGAAAGAGGAGATCAGGAAAAATGAGACTTCAAATAGCTCCAAAAGCTCCATCCATTCGATTTGGATACTTGGATTTTTCTATTGCTGATGTGGGTTTGGTCTCTATGTTCATGCTTAAGTTTTATAATCCTCTTCCTATAATATGCATTATCAAATTCTCCTTCATTGCAAAGAAATTTTACAGTGTAAGAATGAATTCTTTTGGAAATTCCATTTTTCCCCTGTCTTCAATCTTCAGTAACTGCAAAAATAATATGGTGTGTCATTTACCTAGCAGTCCGTCAGCTATGATACCATGAAAATGTTTTCAAACTTCACATAATAGATCTAGCCCAAAAATGACATACACAATTTACAAAGAAAATATGACAAAAGAGAAGTAGGAGAGTAATAATGAAAGAATTCTCATTAACCAAATGAATGAATGATAATTTACACATGATGTACTTTGTATAACTCAAATAATGCACACTGGAGGAGAATCCAATGTGTCGGAGTGGTGGTCTAGAGTGATCTAGACACACACCAACAATTACGAGAGTAAACTGCCAGAGAGTCTAGTCTCTCAGGAAGTTATGGGAGTGAACTTCCACCTAGTCTAAGTTAACTGGTCTCTCAGTCTTCAGTTAAATTACTGAAATAGAGTGAAGTGAGGAGGAGATCAGGGAATCGTGATTAATGCACTATTATGGTAATAATCCCAAGGACAATGCACATTAGCTGGTGATGATCCCAATGTTGCATGGTGATGATCCCAATGTAGCATCTAGACTCCACTCAACTGATCAAACTAAAGTGTGAACTGAAAAGAATATTCTCCCTAAACTATAGGAGACTAAATAATGACTAATAAAAATAGGGAAAAAATTAGGAAAAATAAATCCTAGGTGTGTGTGAAGTATCTCCAATAGATTGGTGGAGGTTGGATAAGAGTTTGTGTCGGATGGCTCAGTGGCCCAGATCGAACCAATGTAGGATCACATGTTGTTTGGAGGCATGTGTTGGATATATCAAGGGATAGTGCCATGATGGACTAGACTAGAAGCATATGGTGGAGAATTGGATGGAATTCCCATGGTGGCCTAGTGTCCTGGTGGACCGAAGATTTGGATGGAAGTCATATGTAAGTTCCACAAGGAGAAAGGGAAGTATTTCCCTGGTGGACAAATCCCATCGACTAGAACAGATCAGAAGATTATAGAAGAGACAAAAAGGGGAAGCGTTTCCCCTATGAATTGCATCCTGGTGGCCTATTGACCGAGAGTAAAATCAGTTCTATATCAACAATAAACGGTCAAATTTATCAGAAAATTTTATTGTTTTGCAGGTCATAAACTTGCATGGTATTTTTGATGACTTAAAAAACGTTTTTAGTCATTGAAAAGCCACGCGAACATAGTGCACCTAGGTACAATTTGTGTCTAGAGCTCAAATAAGAGAGATCAAGGAGAGCTTCCGAATAAGCTATTCCAAACACAAAACATAGCTTATATAGAGAAGTTACGGCCTAAACAGTAAAGGGTAAAATTTAGTACAAGATTCATTTAGAGGGCATGAATCCTAGCTCAGGAGTCAGTTTTGGGTCTACAAATAGTCTATGAAAATATCATGGACCGTAGAAGGCATCCATGGAGCCACATTTGAATTTTGGGTACCTAAAAATGTGTTGGGAGAGAAAGATACTTGTACCGTACAGGGTTAAAAAGGGAAGACAATAATTTTTTTTGAAGACCATAACATTCTGCTTAGAATTAAGAATTGTGAAAATAAATCATCGATGAGAATGTCTTGAGAAGGAGAATATATATATCAACCTATAAAATTAATTTGAGCATTAAATTTTTCAATCAACTTGAAATAAGATGACTTGTGGCATTAAAGGGGAAGAAAATTTTATGCATTCTTTTCTAGAATTGTGTGTGTGTGTGTGTGTAACATAAATTTGTTTGGATGCACATTTTTGTTGCATAATTTAGAGGTTCAAGAAGGAATTTTTATTCATGTATGAGAACCACAATAATGGAAGATTACCAAGGGTCCTATAGTCATGAGGAGGAATTTTGAGGTCTGTGTGTCAGCATGGGAAATGTTGAGACCGAGTCTAATGGAAGAAGAGATATCTAGGAGCTTGTAACTATTTGGACCATGTAGAGAGAAGTTTGGAGTTATAGGGTTGATAATGAAAATATTATGAAAGATTAGGAAGAGATACTACATATCTTGAACATGTATCATAAGAAAGAAAATAAAGACTCTCACACCAAGAAAGAAGATATTGTTAGACAAGTAATAGTATCCCAATCCCATAACATAAGGTATAATCATGGGAGTGACATGTATTCAAGGAGAAAGAACAGGTTTCATCATTCCATAGAGCAATCTACTAGGAGAGATCATGCCATTTCAGGCCCAGGGAGAAACCCAAGTGTGTCTCGTGTTAGGAGACATATGAGAATGCCTGAGGGACACATCTTGCAAGGTGAACTCAGTAATGTCAAGACACCAATTTTCAATGGTGATCCCAATAAAGGAGAAGATTTCAAGTCTTAGCTATTGCAAACAAATAAATATTTCCAGCTCCATGATTACCCCTCAAGGGTATAAAAACAAATTATAACCTATTGTTTGCAAGGAAAGGAAGTCATGTGGTAGGTTCAACTTAAGAAAGCCACTAATCTTGATGAGAATAAGATATCATAGAGGCAGTTGAAAGTATATTTAATCTAAGAGAAGTATTTTTACGAGCATTACTTTGAAAGAAAGATGAAATATTTCTTGAACCTCAAGTTGGGAAACATGACAATGGATGCATATGAGAATAGGTTCTTTGATTTTATGAAGTATGTGGAGTTAATTAGGGATGATAAAGTCAAAATCCAAAGGTTTCTTAGTGGGTTAACCTCCTTCTACGTGACAAGATACAATATGATAACCCCAAGACCTTGGAGGAAGCTATAAGGAGAGCAAAACATCTCTATGGGTATAGTAGAGGGAGGCTAGTATTCCAAAACACTTGTAATGACAAGATAAAAGGAAAGAGAGATCAAAGACAAATACGTTTTAAGCCACCCTTTTAAAAAAATAACTCCAAAGAAAATCAACAAGATCATTCAACCCAAAATGAGAAAAAAACAACAGATTCGTTTGGGAAAAGGCCAAGGAAACAACTTGTACAATGTTAGGGATGTCAGGGGAATCACTTATATAGGGATTTCCCTCAAAAAGGAGAAATAATAAGGACTTTACACAACATACAGAAGGTTGAAATAGTTGAATGCATGGGTGGAACCATGCCAAGGATTTATGCAGCCTTGGACAATAAGCAAGCAGAATATCAATCCCCCATGATTGAAGTGGAATGTAATATTGATAACCAACCCATAGAAATTTTAATTGATTCTAGAGCTAACCATAGTTACATTAAACATATCATTGTTGAAATATTTCACTTGCAAAGGATTAAGCATGAGAAATCTTGGTTAGTTCATTTAGCCAAATGGGCTCAACGAAATATGAATGAGTTGGTTCAAGTTTGTCCAATAGACATGAATGGACTCAACACAAAGGTATATGTGAAAATCATACCATTGGGTTCATATGACTATCTAATTGGAATGGATTTTTTGGAAAAACATCATGCTATCCTAGATTGTTACAACAAGATAATATTTTTTCTTGATGAGGGAGGGTGACAAGGAAAGATTCAATGCATTCAGAAAGTTATAACTATTAGAGAAATTCTAGCCATGCAACTAAAAAAGGGTTTTAGGAAAGGATGTCAAATTATTGTATCCCATATGGATGAGGCATCAAGAGATAAGGTGGCAAGTATTGAAGACCATCCAGTCTTAAAGGATTTTGAAGATGATTTTGAGGAAAATTTAGGATTTCCACAAAAGAGGGACATTGATTTCTCTATTGATTTGGTGTTGGAAGATGCCCCCTTGTTCAAGACACCTTATAGAATGGGCACACTAGAATTGAAAGAGTTGTAGATATAGCTTGAAGGACTTTTGAAGAAGGTGTATATATGCCCARATGTGTCACCTTGGGAAGGACCAATTATTTTTGTGAAGAATAAATATGGAAACTTAAGGATGTGTATTGATTTCAGACAACTGCATAAGGTCMCTATAAAGAACAAATAACATTTTCTAAGGATTGATGATTTATTCTATCAGCTAAAAGGTGCAAGAATATTTTCCAAGATTGAATTGAGATTAGGTTATCATCAAGTGAGGATAAGGGAAGAAGATATTAGCAAGAAAACATTCATAACAAGATATGGACATTACAAATTCATAGTAGTTCCATTTGGGCTATCAAATGCCCCAACAATTTTCATGTGCTTGATGAATGGAGTGTTTAAGGAGTACATGGACAAGTTTGTGATTTTTTTCTTAGTTGATATTCTCATCTACTCAAATACAAAATAATAACATGAGCAACATTTGAGAATGGTGATGCAAGTTTTGAGAAAGCATACATTGTATTCCAAGTTAGGTAACTGCATATTTTATCAAAAGAAGATTCATTACTTGGGGCATATTGTTTTAGAAGATGGGATAACAATTAATAYTGACAATACAAAGGCCATTAAAGTGTGTCCAGTGCCAAGAAATGTGACATAGGTTGAATAATTTATGGTTATTATTGATTATTATCAGAGATTTATAAAGGGYTTTTCAAATATGCAAGCCCAATCACTTGCTTGTAAAAGAAGGGAGTGAAATTTGAATGGACTCCAAAATGTGAAGAAAGTTCTTAGTAGTTGAAAGATATTTTGACAAGTGTTCCCATATTAAAATTGTGGATCCAAATGAAGACTTTGTAGTGTGCATGATGCATGGAAGGAATGGCTCGATGGAATTCTTAGTCAAAATGATCATGTGGTATGCTATGAGTGCTAGAAATTGGAGCGTGAGAAAAATTATGCTACACATGACCTAGAGTTGGAAACTATTGTACATGAATTAAAAATGTGGAGAAATTACCTCATGGGGAGGATATTTGAGCTAATAACATACCAATGTGGTATAAATCATTTATTTGGACAACCAACATTAAATGTCAGAAAAACTAGATGGCTGGAATTTCTTAGTGAGTGTGACTTTGAAATTAAAGATATCAAAGGAAAAGAAAATTAGTTGGTTGATGCACTCAAAAAAAGAGCTCATGAAGTGAATATCTCATCCATAAGAATGTACATGACATATTTAAAAGATAAACTTATTGAAGTATAAAATTCATATCAACATTATTTACAAATAAAGAAAAACTTACAAAAAGGCAATTTACACTAGAGATCTAAAAATTATGAATTGAAAGAGGATGAAATCCTCTTGTACAGAGGAAAGGTGTGTGTGCCAAATTCCATGGAGATAAAAAATATAGTGTTGAGATAAATGCACAATGTTCCATATGCTAGGAACCCAGGATACCAAAAAATACATTACAGTTGTAACGATCTAATACTTTTGTCTCAGAAGGAAGAAAGAAATGGCTAACTACATAACAGGGTGTCTAGAGTGTCAGAAGGTAAAAATGGAGCACAAACATTTAGCAGGGATGCTACAACCACTGCCCATTCTAGAATGAAAGTGGGAAGTGGTCACAAAAGATTTCATTACAATTTCCCATAATAGTGAAGAAACATGACTCCATCATGGTGGTGGTGGAAAAATTGACTATGGCAATGAATAAATTTATTAATGTGAAGACAACACACAAGACAAAAAATATTGCAGAGATCTACATGAAAGAAGTTTCTAGGATACAGGGAGTTCCTACAGAAATAGTTTTAGAAATATATTTCAAGTTTACATCCAAATTTTGGCAAGGCTTGTTCAAAGGCTTTGGGACAAATCTGAATCTTAATACATCATATCACCAAGAGTTAGATGGGAAAAAAAAGAGGACCAATAGGATAATTGAAGACATCCTTAGGATGTATGTGATGGACCAAAAATAAAAATAGGAAGACTGTATCCACTAAGTAGAGTTTGATTACAATAATGGGTATCAAGTCCCATTAAACATGAGCCCATTTGAAGAATTTAATGGCTAGAAGTGTAACACACAGTGAGATGGGATAACCTAGTAGATAGAGCTATCATTGGGCCAGATTTGTTGAGAGAAATGGAAGAGAATATACAAGGATTAGGAAGAATCTAAAGGCTTCCCAAGATAGGAAGAAACGTTATGAATACAAGAACATAGTTTTCAGGGATTTTAAAGTGGGTGAACATGTTTTTCTAAAAGTGAAGGCGAAAAGAAGTTTAATAAGATTGGGTTGCTGCCCAAAGTTGGCAGTAAGATAGTGTGGGACTTTTGAAATATTAGAGAAGATAGGGCCAGTTGCATGCATGCTAACATTGCTTGCATCCATAAAAGTACATAATGTGTTTCATGTATCATTATAAAATAAATATGTGCTTGACCCTAACAACGACTATGATCCAGGTGGAACATGAAAGAGATTTCCAGGTGGAAGCAATACACATCCTGGACCATAAATTTAAAGTGCTCCAGAAAAATTCCATAGGGATGTGTTGAGGGGTCCTAAGTCTTTTTAACTCAACAGTAGGAACCAAACCCACCACCGAGGCCCAATTAGACTTTGCAGTGTTTTACGGTGGAATGGTTCTCCAGATCTTGCGATCCAGCCAATTAATCAATGGGCTTTATGTAGTGATTTACATGATATCTTCTCGTGAAAAATACTCTTTCTGTTTGAATGTTCATTTTTTTGTGTTTTTCTCTTATAGGTGAGTTTGATACAAGATAGGTGTTGGTATAAACCAGCTGAGTAATGAAGGGGAAAAATCTTTACTACTGAATAAGGTCGATCTCAGGATAACCCTCATGCTCAAGCATGCAGACATTGATTCTTACACCTATGACAAGCCTAGTACTAATACATCAACTTGTCGGTGTTTCAATTATTGACTAAGATACAATTATCGAAAGAGAACATACGTGTAATAAAATGATGGAAAGAAAAATAGTTTCCTTAGCTCTACTCACTAATCACACATTAACGCAACGATTTTTTTTACATCATTAGAGATAAGAATTATAAAATTATTGAATCAGATAACTTATCAACAGATTCATAAACTCTTTCTCATTACGACATCCATTCATGACACAAAGTAGAAAGTAATTCCTCCTTATATCCAATCACACATGCTTTTGATGGAAAAAAAGTTTATCTCTGGTCCTAAACATGAATCCTAAATTAAGTTATCTTAGAAATAGTTCTTTAAAATTTTAAAAATGAGGGTTTTTTCCAAAACCATCGACTCTTTATAACAGGTTGATCCTCTTATTTATAACAAATTATCAACTAAAAATAACTATCAAAGTGCAAGCTAAGTAAAACAAAAAATTGCCACATGGCACTTTCATCTCTCAGTCTTCTAAGATTCATCAAATAGTTTCACTTGAGTGGATGAATATTCTCATACTCCGACCATTTGATGAAGAGTTCCTCACATGTGGTGGCATACAATAATTTGTGTTGGTCCATTGGGGCCGAAAGGATCTCCTTTATTTTCACTTCCTGTGCCCAATACTTGACTAATTTAACACTTAACTATTGTAACACTCTTTGATCCTTGATCGAGTGCTCCATGAACTGATGCACTTGACCTGGCGCCATGTTTTCCACCTTTTCTATCTCTGTAGTCCACGATGGGTCTTGTTTTTGCATGTATTTTGACTATGTCATGAAAGTCGACAAAGTCCTCGGGTTTGCCGAACTCTGGGAGACCGATGTCTCTCATAGTCCGATTGATCTTGGTCCAAATCCTTTCACAATCGTCCCACTTCTCTTGGATATCTTGATGAGGTTCTTGGGCCATTTTCACCCAGTATTTGGTTGACTTCCTTATACTATAAATGGTGTTGTCACTTAGTACCCGAATACCATTCTCTTCGGCATCTCGACCCTTTTGAACCATGTTGATGTGATCAATTCTTTCCACCACTTAGTGGGATTTCTCATACCATATTTCCATGTCCTTGCATGTTTCCAATTCCATAAGGGTGTCTTCTTGGAAATCAGCTATCCCTACAATGAAAAGGTGTCACTCATTCATGAATTTACTATAGGAATCATGGAATTCTCTTCTCAAGAACATTGTGGCCTGCGTGGAGTCCTGGAAATATTTCAAAAAATGGCATAGATGATCTAACTCCTTCAACACATTAGAAAAATCCTATTCATATTTTATCACTCTATCCAGGGTGGCATCTGTTCTTTCCATCCCTGTTTCGATAAGCTCAGATGTCTTGGCATGCTCTGTGCTAATCAATTTCTCCTCTATGGTGATGAGGATGGATATTTCTAGAGTAAGCATCCTCTTCTTGGTGGTTCTCTTCATGATTGATTTCCTCTTTCACTCGTAGGATATGGCTTGTATAACGATGACCTCATCCACGAGTTAGATTGTTTGTTTCTCCCCAAGCAAGAGTGTTTCCCAGACTCTCGACAGTGTATATCTATTCAAGACTAGGTTCTTGAAATTCTTTTGTATGTCCCAAAGGCTTGGCCTCTGGTTGTTTCTCATCGGGAGGGAAAGTATTGGATAAAATTGATGAATCAGGGGTAGGCTCGGTACTTACTTGATAATCGGTTGTTGATATGCAGACTTTCAGTTGTGGAATTTGTTCCTCTTGTTCACCTAATTCTATCTCATCCCTTGAGCTATATATTGGGATCCCCGATGTGTTGAGTGGCTCAACGTCCAAGGCAATTTCTACGTCATGCTCGTTCTGCAAACTACTTTGAATTGGAGCATCGGGACCTAGGGCATATGCCTTCTCAGGTTCTATTTCCTCTATGATTTTCACTAGAGTAGCCAAGGATACCTCTGAACTCTCCTCATCGTCGTATATGGTTAGTAGATTGAATAAGGGATTTGGTGTACTTTATCTCCCTGATTTCCTCGTTATCTCAGGCTGAGCCAAAATCTCCCCTAGTGATTGTTGGGCCCAGGATATGATTGATTTAATGACGCTAATTAGATCCTTTTTGGATGAATATATATATGCGTTTTCCTGTTTTGAAGAGATTTTAAAGAGATTTTGTGTCAAATCGCTATGATTCATACCAGATATGCGTGATTCATGTTTTTTGATGATTATGACTATAATTCAGCATGTTTTGTATGATTCCAGGAAACTAATTCGCGTTTTGTGTGTCATAGGGAAAAATCACAGCTTGTTTTTTCATCTGGCACTCTATCTGTTACTCCATCCCACACTTAGTCTAGTACTCCATCTGACACTCTGTCCGGCACTCCGTCCTACACAAAAACCATGGGCGGTTTGGCGATTAGCATACCGATGGCCACCGATGGGCGAATCAAAGACATGGGTTTTTCTTGTGCTCGTGGCCTCCAACTACTAAGATTTTGACAACTCGATTTGGGTTGTTATGCTGGGCAATTATTGACTCGCCTTATTTCTAGAAGCCACCGATAGTTAGGGCATATTAAATGCGATTTTCTATTTTTAGAGAAAGTCGACCCTTCCAGTTGTCGACCTCTCAGCTTGTAAACTTATAAATAACACCTCAGTGGTCAGGCAGATGGAGTTAGAGACAAAAAGACAATTCAACTCTATTTTTCTATTTTCATATACATTTTGCTAAAACTACATAAAGACTGGTTTTTTTTATTTTAATGGTGAATTCATGTTGTTAAGCTCGTGGTTCATCTTTGAAGATTATCCACAACTTGCTGGGGGGCCCACCAGCAGTCTAGGTGAATATCCAATTATTTTGATTATGAATTGAATATTGTAGTTGCCATTTTTATTCATTTTTTGTACATGAGTTTTCATTATGCTTCTTTACTGTATAACTTGTTGTTTATAATTTAATTAGTTTAGTTTATTTTTGCAGGTTATTATGGAGGCTATTCTTAATATGTAATGATTTGTTAGTTGATAGGAAATAATATTGCAAGCTTATATACTAACTCTGTGTGTAATTAGATGATAAATTAGATCTTCTTTATGCTGAAACAGAGTTAGAACAAAGTTTCTAGTTCATTGTTTCTTTGGCAAGTTTCGGTGGATGGATAGTTGTTAGTTTGCTTATCTAATTGTTGTTTAGTTTTGCTCATTTAATTGTTAGTTAATTTGCTTTTTTTCATATGATGAAATAGTATTTAATTTATGTTTTATGAGTATCTCCTCTTTCGCAATTTGAATTGTTAGAATAGAATTATTTCAGTTTATTTTCATGTAATTTCCTTTTCTAGATTTAGGTTGCAATTTCAATTCAAAGTTGATTATTGAATTTAGTTTTCAGTTATGAATCTTAGTATGATTTTCTTAATTAGTATAGAATGCAATTGAATTTACTAGAATAGTGTTTTTTACTATTGATGATGAATGCATAATTGAATAATCACATGGATATGCAGAATAGTTGATGTTGCTTATATAATGGCTAAGTTCTCACTAGATTGTCTAATTCACACTTTTCACTTTGCTATAGAAGTCCATATCAAGTTTATCCCTCTTTAATTATCGTTAATTTTTAAGTGCCATCGTGATATTATAGTGCATCAGTAATAGTGGAACAAGAGGCAAGACCACTCGATCCTTATGTGGAACCAACCAATACAACCTTTGATTTTACACCACCACCAAGAGATCCTAACTTTGAAGACATCATAGACCCTGAACAAGTGAATATTTTGTTTGGTAGTTCAACCAACATAATTGTCTCTCAAATTGAAACAAAAACTTTGGCACCAATAATCTCAACCGTCTCGATTAGAGTTCCAAACATCCAATCAGTAGGAAGACCTTTCCATCAGAGGTAAACCTTGTTTTATTCAAAAATAAAACCACCTAGGTACTCTCTTTTTTGAAACCAAACCAATATGGATGATTAGGGGGATCACAACAATGTAAGACACGGGGAGGAAGAAGAGGTTGGAAACCAAACCAAAACTACCTTTAGGTTTCCAATTTTGGACACCACCCCAAATGTCAATATGAAAAATATTCCTCTCTCATCACTTCTCACCTTTTATGGTAAAAGAAGTGAAGATCTAGATACCTTCTTATTATAATTCAAACTCTTGTGTAGGAGCTACAATTACTTACAAGATGCCTAGAAACTAAAACTCTTTCCTGCCACCCTCAAGGACTCTGCACTAAGATGGTTCATGGGGCTGAGAGAATCCAATATTAGGTCCTAGGAAGCCATAAAAGATATCTTTCTTAAAAATTAACAATACTACTGCAAGACCAAAGAATCTCGTAATGATATTTTCAAAATCCAACAATTAGAAGATGAGAATATCGAGGACTATATGGAACGGTTTACATACATTTCCCATAAGTCAAAATACCATGACCTCCTAAAGGATGTATTTAGGGCTCTTTTCCTTAAGGGAATTTCAAAATAATACCTAGAGATGCTTAAATTGATGGCATTAGGTGACATCTCTCATAAACCATTCACCGAAATATGTGAAATGTGTAAGAATTACTCAAGGAGTAGAGCTAAAATAGAAAAGAATGTTCGGGACCCTTATAACAAAAACTTAAAACCAGTTAGTTTAGGTGGTATCACGAGATAAGGGATATGTATCCTTTTAGATAACTTCAAGATAGATATCTTAAGCACAATAGGCTCCCAGTTGGACACCCTCAAAATTAAAAAGAAGCAGGAGGAGTAAAATGTAGCAATGAGCATATATTGCCCAAGATGCAGGAGGAATCATTCCTCAAGGGAATGCCCATTAGATAACATTTTAGTTTGTGGCTTCTGTATAGAAGACAATTCAAGTGAGAAATGTCCATCATTTCCCATTTTTTTTATCCATATATAGGAGTGGGGATCCTGGGGAATCCTCTTATGCACCTAGGAGGCCATTGCAGCCTAGGAACCAACCCACATACCTAGATCTACAGTCTCAAGTTCCACCCTATTATCAACAGCAACAACAGTGGAACTCACCAAGTTGGAAAAATTGGTCTACACAATACCAACATCCTTGGCTTCAAGGATGGAGAGTAGGTCATAACAAAGGAAACCATCAAGATCCACTTGTCCCTATTTCCAACCATCCTTATCCTTAGTTTCCACCAAACACTCTACAGCTTCTGTCAGGTTTTGTTCTGCCACCTCTACCTCCTATTCCACATCAACAATCACTACAATATCAGAATGTAAGCTCCCCAAGACTGAAATTATTACCAGCACAACCAGTGCCCAATCCCAATAACAAGCCACTTCAACCTCTTCACAATGTTGATATGTAGGCCTTCCCAACATATGTTATTACTATTGTTCCATTACAAGAGATTCATCTAAGATCTAGAAAATTTCTGGACAGGCAGTGACCTTCAGTAGTCATCCAGGAAGAAGAATAAGAAGAAGAAATCATCAAACAACCTACGAGTGACACTAGGTGGGAAGATGTTATTATTCCTAAGGACCAAGAACCCAAGCTTTCCCAAAATGAACCTTCACAAATTATGAAGGCCCCTCCTTATCCATATAGATTAGTAATCAAGAAACCTACCACCCGACCGGAATTTGACATCTTGAATGAATTGAAGAATATTTGTGTCAAGATTCCCTTACTTCAATCTATAAAGGACATTCCAATATACAGTAAGGTAGTGAAAGAATTGTGTATTAAGAAGCCAAATAGGAAGCATAAAGATCCTCCAATAGTACATTTGATAGGAGAACTTTCTGATTACATATCAGAGCAGTCGAAGCTAGCAAAATATGGGAACCTGGGAAACCCCGTAGTGAGAATAACCATTAATGAGGTCTCCATTGGAAACACTCTCATATACCTAGGGGAATCCATCAATGTTATGATGGCTACTGACTTGGAGAAATTACAGCTACAACCTCTTCTTAGACCTACCCAAACCATTTTGGAATTAGAAAATAAATCTAGGGTTATACCTCATGGGAGTACCCAGTAGACATAGTTACTTTAGCCTCATGGGAGTACCCAGTAGACATAGTTACTTTAGCCTCATGGGAGTACCTAGTAGACTTCCTTGTCATGCACTCGAAGGATCCTACCAAAATCCATCCCATTATTTTGGGAAGACCTTGGTTAGCCACAACCAATGAATTTATTGGCTGTAGAGAGGGAGAAATGACCATCTCAAATGGACTTTCTATCCAAAAGCTCACTATATAACCTCCATATCAACCTATGATGGAGAATCTATGGTGCATTTAATGTCCATATGAGAATGAGGATTGGGAAGAACCTATATTTCCAAGTGACCATACCTAGGTACTTCAAGAGAACACAATGGAAAATGTGCTAAACCAGTTCATTGTTGCTATCATATGTGTTGATTTTCCACAATCTTTTCCCCAATTTGAGTACGTGTTTGGGGAATAATTTCAGGAACAATTGGACCCATCCATTTTGTCTTCGACATATTTTATCTTCGAGATACTCTGCCACATCTTATACCATGCCCTACGAGATTAGTCAAGGGAAATTTTTACATATGAACTCCGAGCTAGATGCAGACCAAAAAAAATAGTTAGTAAGTATCCTTAAAGAAAAAATAGGAGCTTTCTCCTGGGAATACACTGACATGAAGGGTATACACCCTGACACATGCATCCATCACATATATACCCAAGGGGAAGTAACACCTGTTAGGCAACCCCAGTGAAGGATGAACCCAACACTCAAAGATATAGTAAAAGAGGAGATCCAAAAGTTATTAAATGGCAGATTTATTTATCCCATGTTTGACAGTAAGTGGTTATCCCTGCTTGTAGTGGTTCCAAAGAAAGTGACCAGGAAATGGAGAATTTGTGTTGATTTCCGGGAACTCAACAAAGCCACTCTGAAGGATTACTTTCCTCTTCCTTTCATTGACCAAGTTTTGGATACCCTATCTGGAAAGAAGTATTTCTTCTTTTTAGATGGGTACAACATGTACAATCAAATTCTCATAGCACCTGAGGATCAGTACAAGACTACCTTTACTTGTCCTTAGGGCACCTATGCCTATAGGGTCTTACCATTTGGATTGTGTAATGATCCTACCACATTTCAACGAGAAGTACTAGGGATATTTGCTAAACTTATTCATGATTGTGTGGAGCTCTACATGGATGACTTCACAGTTTATGAAAACACTTACCAGGAAGCCTTAGATAACTTAGAAAAATTCCTTAACAGATGCCAAGAAATGAACCTATCTCTAAGTTATGAAAAATGTAAAATGTTGTTAAATGAAGGAGTGGTTCTAGGACATCATGTTTCATCTGAAGGGATAAAATTCGATCCTGCAAGGATTGAGGTCATCGTCAGACTTCCACACCCCAAAACGCAGAAAGAGGTGAGAAGTTTTCTTGGACATGCTAGATACTATCAGCGGTTTATTGAAAATTTTACAAATATTTTTGCACCCATGTTTGGATTTTTAATAAAGGATGTTGATTTTGTTTGGAATGAGCAGCATCAAACTGCCTTTGAAGCCCTGAAATCCAAGTTTTTTGTGGCACTAGTTCTTACAGGGCCCAACTAGACTCTCACATTTCACATATCTATGGATGCCTTCAACACTACAATAGGAGGATTATTAGGGTAGAAAGAGGACCAATAGTCCCATGCCATTTATTTTTCAAGCAAGAACTTGTCCCCTGCTGAGTTAAACTACATAGTTACCAAGAAGGAATTCTTGGCAGTAGCTCATGCTATCAATAAGTGTTTTCATTACATTACAGGTTACGAAGTATTTGTACATAGAAACCATTCTACCATTATATTTCTCATGAATAAACCCATAAGTAATGGTTGAGGGACTAGGTGTCTCCTGCTATTGCAAGAGTTTAACATCACCATTCTTGACCGACTTGGATAGGAGAATTTGGTAGCTTATTTTCTTTCACGAATAAAAAATGAGGATGATGATATTCCTTTAGATGATAGTTTCCCATATAAGCACCTTTTTTCCCTCTCCGTAAATACCCCATGGTTTTTGGATATGGAAAACTATCTGGCTACTAGGAAGTTACCATCTCATTTGTCACCTCATGAAAAACATAAAATTGTTACGCAAAGTGTTAATTAATCTTGGGTTGGTCAAGACCTTTTTCTCACAGGTCCTGATTTGATTATTCCTAGATGTGTCTGAGAGGATGAGGTACCAGAAATACTATGAAGTTGTCATGTGTTAAGAACTAAATATCAATATAGCATAGAAAAACCTCAGAAAAAGTGCTCAACGCCTTGAAAAAGAGATAATTTCTGATAATAAGCCTCTTCGAGGGGGAAACCTCCTTTTACCCCACTTAAATGTTCAAGTACAATATGGTTCCAAATGAAAATGTCTCCTTCGTATATATAGGAGACTAGGAGGTATAATAACAACTAATGGAATAAAGCTGACATAAATAAAATAACATTACTAATGTAATATGCCCCAATTAAGGGGTAATGATCCAATATTAGGTCTTAACATGCCCCTCCCCTTGAGACAAGTGTTGTCCGAAATGCTTGAGTAATTATGGATGCTCTTGTATAAAAGACTCATATTCCCAAGTGGAATCTT
>SNQJ01S0152432.1:0-23100 GCA_010110895.2 Picea sitchensis | reverse complement strand
AGTCGCGGATTTTTAAAAAAATCTTGAAGAAGGTGTTATCTTGTTGATGTTGAAGTTGAGGAAGGTCAGTTGGTATGAGATCTAATTCTACATAATGAAAAGGTATGTTATTCTATATATTTTGAGGCTTGTATCTTAAAGGTCATGGTATATGCTTAAGGCATATCTTGGAGGTTATGGCACATGATTTATGGTATATCTTTTGGTACATGGTTGAGGCATATCATGAATGATATGGCACATGTTTGAGGCACATCTTTTGGTACACAACTTATGGAGGTTATGGCACATGCTTGAGGTATATCTTGTCACATGGTTTGGATGCATATATTGATGATGTTGGGCATATGTTTTGAGTGATGTTCTTGGTGGTCTTGGCATATGATATATGTGTGTGGATATAGTTTTGTTGATGATGATGTATCAGTATCAGTAGCAGTGACAGGCTAATGATGATGATGTATCAGTATTAGTTACAATGACATTGACATTGTGTAACAAGTTTGTTATTTAATTTGTAGACAGAATATTTTTGAATTGTATATTGATTGATAAATGAATAATAGATGATGATACAATCATCCTCATGATGGTTTACTTGTAGCATTGACTACTCACGAGGTAAAGAGGTATGTGCCTCTTGATCATGAAGAGGTAAGTGCCTCTTGATCTTTCATTTATTTAATTAAGTTATTATTATTATTCTATATTTATATTTATTTTATGTTTGTAACATTGCCACCCTCTTAAGGGATGATTTGTCCTCAAAGAATAATAAAATATGTTTCTTTCTAGTTGAGCATGTTTTTGTAGTGAAATGAAGTTTTTCTGTTGGTGGTAATTGATTCTTCTTGAGAGTGGACCCTTCGACACCATATAGTTTATAGTGTTGACCTTGCCAATTAAATTCCATGAATTGTTCTTCAATGTTTGTGGCATAGCTCCTTAGTTGTATCAACCATTCTGCACCTAGCACCAGATCCATTCCTTTGAGCAATAGAGCGTAGAATCATGTTTGTAGTTTTAGTTCTTGTATTTGAATTGACATTTTATGACATTTTCCAACTTCTTTGACTCTTTGTCCATTAGCAACCTTGACGGTGAGGTCCTTGGTGGGGTAGATGAAACAATTCGGTTTTTTTGCGACATCAATGTCTATACATTTATGAGTACTGCCATAATCTACGAGTATTGTTATATTTCTATCTTTTATGACTCCTTTAAGATTTAGGGTCCTAGGTTGTGGTTTTCCTATCACGGTTGCCAATGGAACTATAGATTTGCTTTCTTCTTTTATTGGAGATTGGCTTTTATCCTTTCTAAGATGTGGGGGAATATATTTTGCAATCAGTTGGTGTACTTGGTTTTTTGGAGTAATTTCCTCTGTTTGAAGTTCATTTTCTTCATTTTTGTTTTTTTGGACACATGAGATTGAAGCTAGTAATGATTTTTGCAGTATTTCATCATGGTCATAATTTTTCGTTGTATGTTATAGTGATTTCATCCTTTGTTTTTGGGACCTCTACTCTCTTCCCATCCACTATTCTAAAGTAGCGTAATGACTTGTCCTCACATTTGTTCCCTAATGTCCAATTTTCCCCACACTTACAACAATTGTTTTTCTTCTTGTTCTCTCTCTAATTCACTACTGGATGTGTATGATTCCTTCTTTGCTTTACAAGTATATAATTTTTTATTATCGCATATGTTCCCTAAAAACCAATTGTCTCCACAATATCTACATTTCTTCACCCATTTCTTATTTGGGTTAGACTTGTATGTAGAGTAAGTATTTGGTTTTTCATTTGAATGAATCCACTTTTCCTTGTTGTCAGCACCTCCCATTCATGTGTATAGTCGTTTATGCTTCCTTTCTGTTTAAGATGCACGAACTTGTTATATAGATCATCGTCCTCTTCATCATGGATCATTTTTAGTAGGGTAGTTGTGAAGCTTTTCCAATGGAAGGAACGAGTGCCACATTTTCTGGACCACCATAGGTACCAGTCATAAGCTTCTCATTCTAAATTGTTGGATGTTGTCATTATTTTTTTCCGTTCACCCAGCAAAGAGTTTGATTTAAAAATACCGTCCATTGTGTTGATCCAGACAACAACTCCTCTATGTTCCAAGTCGTCATATTTCGGTAACTCATTTTTAAACTTCTAGTAATCTCTATCTTGAAATTTGTGCGTATTTCTTGAAAAAAATCTCTGGTATTTCCTCGTGTCCCTGATCCTCTAAATTTTGCGATCTAGAATTTTGTGATGGTCTTTGAAATTCTAAGTGTTCTGCGAATAATGTGTCCACTCATTCAGTTAATTGATCAATTCTCTCGATCTGTTCATTAAGCTTCCTTCTACTCTCATCCTTTTCATCACCCCTCATTCTTAAATAACTATTCCATTGCTCCTCTGACGTGTTGATCCAGGTGGATATTGGTGGCCAATCACCTATTCCAACTAGCTCATCTTGACAGTTTTTAGTTCATCACGTTCTTTTGTACTTCTTTGTAATTGTGGGTTCTACACTTCAGGGGTTGTCTTAAGCCCTACACATCTTCCAGGAGGAGACTGGTGGTCTCTGACCTAATCCAACTGGATTATTTTGGATGTTTTCATGTCAGCACATCTTTATGTACTTCCAGGGCCGTTTTGGGGCCCTAAAGAGTGTTTTTTTGGCTTGCCACAGTGAAACTATAGACAGAGTCAAAGTTTGACTGTGTAATGTGTATTTCTCGAAAAGACCCTTCCAATGGGATATCACGCACCTAAAGAGGAGGTCGTATGAAAAATTGATGACCCCGAGACGTTGAGGTACCAACTTACCCATAGAGGCCCACATGACTTTTGGCGTTTCACCTCCTAGGGTTAGGTTTTTGGATGTCTAGTGCTTTGGCATTCGTGAATACTATTAAAAAGGCCTATGGAGCCTCATTGGAATCATTTTTCTCAGACAGATGCGCATAGCAGCCACATCTCTTCTCAGAGATAGCTACCACCATTCGAGCAAGTTGTTTCAGTTTTGCAATTTTACAGTTTCAGCCTATTTTATTTATTCAATAGAAGATATTGTTCATGGGATATATGTGTTGTTCTCCATATCTCTGTATTTATTGTATTCAGTCTATTAATTAGTTCGTTCCAATCCTAAATCCATATTAGTGGTATCAAAGTGATTTTCTCTTCATTTATTTTTCGTCATGCATGTCCCCGACAAGATCTGGGTACAAGAAGTTGGGACTCGAACCAATCGAGCCTTTGCAAGATCGATCGCACTGAGCCCGACAACAACCCATGGGGGATGAAAAGAAATATTATGGAGTAGGAGATCCTTTTAAAATGTTGCTCGAGGAAGCCCTTGCACGACAAAGGAACGAAATGATGGACAATTTTGCACAGATCCTTCAGCGACTTCCCA
Organism: Picea sitchensis; assembly: GCA_010110895.2. Taxonomy (NCBI): domain Eukaryota; kingdom Viridiplantae; phylum Streptophyta; class Pinopsida; order Pinales; family Pinaceae; genus Picea; species Picea sitchensis. The sequence continues at coordinate 19,680 of SNQJ01S0152432.1, read as the reverse complement.
CAAGAGAAGCATCTTCATCAAGCGGCCATGCAAACCCCTTCAAGGTCTAGGTAAATTTTGATATTCCATTATTTGAAGGATTGATAGATCCAGATGTTGTAGATAAATGGGTTGAATCTGCTCGAAGGGTATTTTTTGGTCCACAATTTTTYCGATAGGGAAAATATTACTTTTGCACTCCTCAAGGCCATCCCCCATGTTAAGGATCGGTGGGATACTTACTCTGAGAAAAGGGCCACAAAGGAATCTGCAATATTTGCAGTTGCCCCTACATGGGATTCCTTTCATGATGCYATTAAAGAACAATACTACCCTATTGGAAGATACGAGGACCRGTACACCAGATGGACCACCCTGCATCAGGAAAGGGACGAGACAATACCAGATTTCACCAATATTTTCCATACCCTACGCACCAAATTGGGTATCAAAGACTCTGAGCGACATTTGGTGCTAAAATACCGCGGTTGTTTGCATAGATACATTCAAACAGAAATGGAGTTTCTGGACATTGCCTCATTAGGTATGGCTTATAGATATGTTGTCAAGATCGAGCATAAATTTAAGTAGAAGAGGTGAGAATTTGGATCTGCAAACTCCTCGTAGTCGAAGCAGGGAAAAGGCAAACCCAACCCATACAACAAGGGACAGAGCAAAGATGGCCACTCTCAGGACAACCATTCCAAGCCGCAACACAAGAAGGGTAATGAGAAGATGAAGAAGGAGAAAATGGTGTGAATGCCATAAAATACCTTGGCACAACACCGAAGAATGTTGCTCCAAGCAGTCACTCGTGGTTGAGCTGAAGGCTTCTGAGTCAGAGTTTGATTCTTACTCTGAATCAAATCTAGAAGGAGGGAAGTGAATTATTGATGTTGAACCTAGTTTCATTGTCGCTACCACCAAAGTCCAGCTAAGTGAACTAGAAGAACCAGAGGAAGGGGAATTCCTCTTTCACTCACAGATGTGGGTAAAGGGGACCCCGCTTCATTTCATTATTGATAGAGGAAGTCAGAAGAACCTGATATCAACAAAGGTCGTCAAGCAGCTAGACCTGTTGACGACACAACACCTGCAACCCTACACCATCAGCTGGCTTCACCAAAGAAGAGATATATGTGCCAGCGAACAGTGCCATCTGCCCTATGGCATCAAGCCTTTCAAAGATGAGGTATTTTGTGATATTTCTCCCCTTGAAGTTTGTGATGTTCTTTCAGAACAAACATATTTGTGGAAGCATCATGTTGTGTATGAGTCTAGACCCCGCAGTGTTATTATTACTTTAGGTAGACAATTGTACAGGATACAATAGGTAGTACCACCTACCACTATTTCTTTAATCTCTACTAAGAAATGTAGTAAGGTCATTTCACAGACCAGGAAGTTCATCTTCTTTGTGATCCATGCTCATAGTAAGTAGAAGGTCACTGCCACATCTATGGCCTCTACATAGAGCCTCTCTTTGCAGCAGAAGCAACTGGATGGGATCGTGGAAGAGTACAGACACATATTCTACTACCTACTGGGGTACCGATGCACTGTCAAGTCAGGCATCCAACTGATCTAACCTCTGGTGCACCTTTTTCTAATGGACATGTCTATCGTCGCTCGTTGATCGAAAATGATGAAATCAAGCATCAGATCTAAGAGCTTCTTCAAATGGATCACATCAGACCCAGCTCCTCCCTTGCGGAAGACCGGTTGTACTGGTGTAGAAGAAGGATAGGACATGGTGACTCTGCATTAATTACAGAGCATTAAACAAAATCACAGTCAGGAATTGGTACCCAATTCCCAGAATTGATGACCTTCTTGACCAAATCAAGGGGGGAAATTTCTTCAGCGAGATTGACCTAAAGTATGGCTACCACCAGGTTCCAATCGAACCAACTGATGTATGGAAGACAGCATTTAAATATAAAGAAGGTCTCTTCAAATGGTTGGCCATGCCCTTTGGCTTAACAAATGCACCAGCCACTTTCATGAGGTTGATGGATGATGTATTGAGACCCTTCACCAACTCTTTTATGGTGGTATATTTGGATGACATTCTCATCTTCAACAGAACTTGGGAGGAGCACATGTGGCATATTCAAAAGGTTTTGAGCACTCTGCGGCAGCACAAGCTATATGCCAACTTGGAAAAATTCTTCTTTGGCATGAACATGGTCCAATACTTGGGCTACATTGTTGATGAGCATGGGGTAGATGTTGATCCAACTAAGATCCAAGTCATCCGTGACTATCCAGCCCCAACCACACTAACCTAGCTTCGAAGCTTCTTGGGACTGGCCAATTTCTACCAACGGTTCATGTTGGGATTCTCCCATATTGCAGGGGCCCTCAGCCAAGTGACCAAGGGTGGTGGCATAGCAAATTTCGTGTGGAGGAAGGAACAACAATGATCATCTGATGATTTGAAGCATCACTTGTGCCCAGCTCCAGTACTCTCCTTGTTCGATCTACAACAACCATTCGAGATTGAGATGGATGCATCTGACTATGTTGTAGGCGCAGTTCTCACTAAACATGATCATCTAATGGCATACCATCGTGAGAGACTCTCAGATACTATCCGAAAATACCCCACCTATGACAAGGAAATGTATTCCATTGTACAAGTTTGTTGTCAATGGAAACATTACATTCTAGGAAAGGAGACGATCATCCACACTGATCACAAGCCTATGCAATTCATATAGACATGGGGGAAGTTGCAGAACAGCCGCCATCAGAAGTGGTCCACCTACCTGCAACAGTTCCATCTCAACATCAAGTATAAGACAGGGAGAAAAAATCATGTCGTTGACTGCCTCATTCGACCTCATGTGGTTGCACTCACCACTATGATCCATTCCTATGTACATGAGGCATCTGAGTGGCTCCAACTTTATTAGCAAGATCTGGACTTCACAACCACCTATCAGCTCTTGGGTACAGGCATGAATGTCACCGATTTTCACATTCAGGACAGATTGTTATGCCATTTGGCCATCTCTGTGTTCCTGCAAGTGAGCGTGAAAATCTTATTTGGGAAGCCCACTACAATTGGATGGCAAGACATTTTGGTATGGAGAAAATTGTGGTCATTCTACATAAACATTTTTGCTGACCAAAACTTCGACAGGACGTCAGCAAGTATATCAAATATTGCATTGCCTATGCCATTTCCAAGCCAACCATCAAGAAGCAAGGATTATACACCCCTCTTCCTACTCCCAAGAAGCCTTGGGAATCCATATCAATGTATTACATGTATGGCCTTCCGTCCACCAAGCAAGGCAATGATTATGTATTTGTGGTCGTTGATCAGTTTTCTAAGATGGCCATCCTCACATCCTGCAAGAAGAACATCACAGCGGAAGATACTGCCAAACTCTTCTTCGAACAAGTGTTGGTCCATTTTGGGAAACCAAAGACCATCATCTCTGACCAGGTCAATAGGTTCCTCAACAAATTTTGGTTGAGTCTCTAGTCACTATTGGACACCAAGCTCACTAAATCCACTGCTTTCCACCGCCAAACAGATGGCCAAACAGAGGTTGTCAATCGGATGATTGTGCACATCCTGTGCATGTACAACTCTAAGCATGCGTGTGTTGACACTTAAAAGCGCAATGATGAATACTATGCTCGCAAATGATTGTCGATATTTATTATTTAACTATATTAATAATATAATAGTAGGTGTGACCCCCTTGTATTACTTATGGCACTATGGTGGATAAGCAACGCTTATATTTTTTTTGTCTATGTGATGGTAGCAACACAGTTTTCTACGGTTCATTTGTGTCAGATCGTGGTTTAAAATGTTTATGGTAATATGTGGTGGTTGGGTGATTAAAACATGGAGCTAAGTGGTTGGGATGATCTCTCATAAAATATGAGAATATTGCCTTTTTGAAAGAGAGAATTATACTCCAGTTTTAATTTTTGATGTTGTGTATTGTTCATGGTGAAAGTTGGGTGATCTTGACCCCTGCTACTATGGTTATGCACATTGTTTGAGTTGCATGGTGGATTGTGTTCCTAGTACATTGTCATTTGAAGGAATTTGATATTGGCAAGGGGTGGTGCACTTTGGACTATCGCGCACTTTGCAAAAGTAATATGGCAATTTTGGATTTTTGGTTGATTAATGGTTTGAATGTAGTGCTATGGTGATTTGGCTAGTGGGCTTGACTTGTACTAAAAATTGAATGAAGATCTTAAGGGAGAAGCAACGTGTAGTAAATTCACATCACTCAAACTCCCCTCGAGCTCATCACCCTAGTCATTCTTGCATTTTTGGCTCAGGTAATTATTGCTGCTCTGCCTTGCCCGGTCAAGGAAGAAGTATACAGTCTTGGTTTTTCTCCTCACACAGACTTTTATAGGTATGGGTTTCCTTAATTTTCCATCCATGAGAGTTACTCTGCCTTTGAATCAAATGTTGGCTCTGGTTGCTCGTGGTCTGTGTGATTCTCAAGTTGTTATGATGTTTTGGAACTGTGTGTTATAGTTGCATCTTTGGTTTTCGGTGGTGGTCGTTCTGGGACTGTTGGATCTTAAAAGTTGTTCGCGTGGTCCTTGTTGTGTGTAATCGTTCGCAGGGGATGGTTAAGTAAAGGTTGTAGTGGATTCTTCTTTACCATGGTTTTGTTTTCGAATTTAGCCCCTTTGTTGAAATTGCTTATCGTAGTCTGACTAAACTCTAGCCTTTGTGAATACCCCACCTATATTGACATTACTAGTCTCTGTGACTAAGTATACCCACGCCATGTTTCGACTCTTGGGTTTTTATGTGAACTATGGTGGAAGATTGGAGCATTTTGTGCCTTGTCTTGGCAAAACCCTCAGTTGTTGGCTTGCTTTCTATGACCTCACCGTCATCGTTTCCTGGTAAATGTTATACAGTATGAGAACATTGCTACCCAAAAGTTGATGAGAACATTATTCGTGTTTTTTGGTTGGGCGCGGGTTTATATTTGGTCTCTCATTATGCATTGTTGATAAAAGGGTTGGCTTCAATTGTTTTTTTGGAAGTTGCAGTCTGTTGTTTGAAACCCATATAGCCGAGATCAATATTGCATGTTATTATTTCTGTGATAAATTATGATAGGGAACCTACTGAATGAGTTGTTTGTGCCATTCAACTGCCAAAATCTCTAGCCGAACTACGTGTTGTCTCTTCCACTTACTATCTTAAGCCTTGAACATTACATTGAGAACATATTTACTCCAGTTTGAAGTCGATGGGAGCATTGTGCTTGCTCGGTTACTTGGGCATGATTTTGTTTGGTCCCTTGCTTGGTAATTCTGGAAGAGATTTGTACCCACCCATTCATTTAAAGCTTGTGTTCAAAATATTGAATCTTATTTTTGGTTCAATCATTATGTTGATTGTATAAAAGGGGCACCTATGTTCGAAATGTTTGAGGATCAAATAAGAGAGAAAACGTCCAAAATAATTGCATTGAACAATGTTTTAAAAAAAATGATGGATATGAGTTGTTTTTAGACATTGTACGTGTCCTTGTTGGCTTTAAAGGATTATTATTGGAGTTAATGTTATGGTCATGGCTCAAAGGCTATTTTTAGTTTTTATAGAGATTACGATGTTGTTTGTTATCACCGTCATATAATGATAATGTGGGTACAATGGTTACTATAATTAAAATAAATTGGGAATACAGATTATTGTGTAAATAATTCGAAATCCAGCAAGCAAATTTGTCAAAGAAGATACCAGTTTGGATTATTGTTTTGGAAAAGGAACAATTGTTAAACTTTGAAAGTATGGATAGAGATATGTTTTGATTGTGTTTAAGGCAGCATGTTTTGATTTGTTTCACTTGAACAGTGTCCATATTGATTCCCTATCATTCTACCATTTTTCGCTAATTACATTCCCCTCACAATCTCGATTTCACTTATTACATCCTTGTTTTGTGATATAAATTTAAAAAGAAAAGTCTTTGTAGAAGCAAAAAAAGGGATAACATAGAAAGGGTTGGTGACTGATATTTTAATATTTTTATACACAGTTAAATTGTTTGGTTAATTGTTGAAAAATATTCGTATATGCATTCCATATCATTCTACCATTTTTCGCTAACTACACTCCCTCCATATTTCCCATGAACCCTATCACCCCATGTTCACATGGAAATTAATGAATGGTTTGTTATGGATGGATTTGCATGTATCTCATGTCAATTTTTGAGCCATCTTTTGATTCATGTAAGCAAAGTTTCATGTATGGTCTATTAAGAGCTTCATTATTGACGAAATGCTACTAAAAGATGAGCTTTTTCAGTAGGGGCAGCAATGGCTGAAATAACAGAGGCAAGGGAAATTGGAATCGAGGCCATAGGAGGCCTAGATTTTCTATCCATTTTTACATTCATCCTCAAGAATTGAACCAGTTGTTCCAAGCTGTGTTCTTTAATTGGGTTGGCCATGGAATAATCCACTCTCAACCAGAAAGACCCCCTTTCCAACCTCCTCAAAATATCCCTAGCATTCACATTCCTCCACATGTGTCTTTGTAGCCTGAAGTCCCTGTAAATGATGGTTGGCAAGAGATCGCCAACCAACATGTCTCTCACCATCGTGGTTGGCCCACTATATCATTGCCTTTACCACCACCTGTCAATTCCAATGTCCATATTTCTCGTGTTGTTTCCCCAGTTCAGTCTTCACACGCCAGTAAGAGATTAAAAATTGATATTCCCCAACCTGGACAAAACAGGGGAAAAGCAGTTGCCTACCCTTTTTCTCCCTCCAATGATTCCTCAAAATCTGTGTCTTCCCGCATGCAATTGAAGGATGATTGTTCCCATGTGATCAACGAGATACAACCCCAAGGGTCTAATCAACCACGGGCTACTTCTGAGAAGTCTAAGGGAAACAGAAATGAAAAAAGGAAAATTGCCTCACAAAGTGGCAAATATGGTTTAGATTATGTTTTTTATGATTTCAGTTGATGAAGATAGTGCTTAATTGTTTTCAGTATTTTTGGACAATAAGATTTGTTTTGATATTTTGTGGATAATGTGGATATATATATTCTTTTTTGGATATGATATAAATTATTTCTGATATTTAAATATCCAGTTTGAAAGATATTCAAGGGAGTTACAAGGGTGGCATATGGTTAAAATGATTATTTTTTGTATTATATTTCATGATTGAAAAGGAAGAAATGACGGGAGTCACAAGAGGTCCCACCTACCTAGTTATTATTAGTTAAGACCCTTCACTATATTATTATTATTTATTTCTCCTAAACTAATTAGTTAAGTTAAATCAACTTAACTAAAGAAAGTAGTTGAACTACTTCAACTTATTTGAAAAGAATAAAAGTTGAATGAGAAGAAGAGACAAGGGGAGAATAGAAGGAGAAAGCAAAACTAGGGTTTTCTCTTTACTTACATGAGATAGTTTCAGTTTTCATTCATTTCTGAGTTTATTCAAAGCCTAATTCTCTTCTTGACAACATGGTCTTATTATAGACAGCAAGGTTCAAGACTGAACCACACTTTTCATACGCTTGTTTTAGAGGTGTTGATCCATCCTTGATAGTCTGTGTATTCTTGTTTATTTGTGAATTAAGTTTCATAGCTGATAAATGATATCTTGCAAATTCAAATTGGTAGCAGTTTGTGGAAAGCTTATCCAGATTATTAATTTCAAATTTACTTTACCGTCGGAGTCTTTTTGTATGGTGTTCATCGAAGATCTCTAAATCAGACTTTGGTCCATGTCCTCACAGGGATTAAAGAAAAAATATTTTTGATATCTTAGAGGGAAATAAAATCAGATCGTTATTATGTCTCATATATGTGTATTTGTGACTTGGTTACTTTATGTTTTTTGATCTCCATGTTTACTTAATCGCAAATTTGTGTACATTCCAGAAGTTTATTTTATTTTATTTTTGCAACATATTTAAACTATAAATCAGTCTCAATCCTTGTAATTAATACTTGTGGATTGAGAGAATATTTTGTGGCTATAAACCCCGGGGTAACATTCCCAACTATCTTGTCCTAGCCATGTAGGATCTGAAAATGATTGAGTAAGGTAATTCATACCTTTTCCTCATTATAATCAATAAAACATTCTTGAATGGAAAAAAAAATTGAGGATATAATCGAGCCATCTAGGGTCCAACTAGATTGGAAAACTTTTAAATATATGGTACGAGCTTGGTGAGATTGCGCAAGACTTTGCGTAAATACTAAAAACTGAGGGGGATCCTGACAACACTTTGTCAGCTAAGTATTGTTGACCCAAAAATGTAGTCAGCAAATGCCAACCAACAAATGTGCGTCGCTTACAGTGGCGTGCAAGTTTGAAACAAAACAAACTTATGATCCTTTGAAGGAAAGGGGAAGGATTGGATGATTATAGGACTGAGGGTGACGTAATGTGAGACAAGAAGAGGTCGATAGGTTTAGGTGGATCAAGTTATACAACAGGGGGAAACAAGATGGAGGTCAAGGGATTCATGCATCGGGACTTCGTGGAATAACTCATGAAAAGTGGTAAGTATGAGGGGGTTTGGTCCTTTTATATAACCTGAAGGGACAACTCTTTGGATCTTGACAAAATTATTAGAAATCTAAAAAAACTATCATGGATGACAAGGTTGACTTGACAAGGTTGTTGAGGCTCTTGAATTATCTCAAGCTTGGATCCTTTTTTACTTGAAAAGGTTGTTGAGGCTCTTGAATTATTGCAAGCTTGGATCCCATTCCTCACTTCTCATATACATATCCTTACCTCATCACCCCCTGCCTCACCTTATTTTTAATTAAAGGAAAGTAGATCAATTATCTAAAGTTCATAAACCCACCATACTACTTTCAAAATTTAGTGAAAGAAGGAAGATGGGGATAGGATTGACAATTCTGACGAGCGAGGATGTCTCGCTTAACAAACGCATAGTAGACAAGCAAGGAATTATGACAAAAGAAGTCGACTTGGTTCCCCTACAAGTTTGTTGTCCACCAAAACAGATTTGTTCAATCAGTTAAAAATATACAGATAGCCTTTTAATATCACCAGCCATTGCTCCACCACTTATGACCATCAAAAGGGAAAAAAAGAAAAGAAAGCAAAAAAAAACAAAATAAGGACAAAAGCGAGAAAATAACTAAATAAATGCGAAGTCAACTAAAACTAATCTACCCCTTTTTGAAATTTATTATTATTATTATTATTATTTATGTACAGAGGAAAAGAAAACCATTAGCTTGGACTCAGGTCAGATGAAATTTAGTGTAAAGGAATACGTCGCCTGCTTTGCATGCGAATCTTATGACTTTGGAAAATTTACGCGTGGAAGAACTGCCAACATGCCAACCAACAAATGTGTATGGTGAAGAGAAATGACTAATCAATACCCAAAAGAAACGATTTCCAGCCCTTAAGACATGCCAACCAACAAATTCTCTGCATTTAATACTGAAAGTGTCGATTGGATCAGATTTAGGATTTAGGGTTTGTACATTAAAGGGATGATCCATGGATTCATCAAACAAATTAGTATCATCTCTAGGGACCTTTCTGTCAAGAACATGGTCATCATAATGCAAAGAAGATTCATAACATGGATTCAAAAACATAGGGATGCCCCTACAATAGTCACTATCATCGAAGGAAAAGGTGCACCTAGGAGGGACATGCCTGCTAGTGTCAAGTTCTTTAACCTCTTTCGATTGAAACAAAGGATTAGCAAAAAAATTATACAATTTAAGATCTCGATCAAGCTCGTGAATGTCTTCAAAAGAGGACTCATCACATGTATCATTAAAGTCATACGGGTCCTCATCAACTTATTTTGACCACTCATTAGCATCCTCGACAAATAAAAATGTGTCATAAATAGATTTAGTGTGGTCAAAATTGACTTCTTCAACCACATAATCAAATTCACCGTCGTATGCATGTGGATAAGAGGCTCGAAAGGAAAGATGATCTTGGGGTTGAGTTTTTTTATGAGGTTTAATAAGGGTGATGTTTGGGATGTGAGAGGTGGATTGATCATTAAGTATCATGATATAATCATGATCCTCTTCACGTCCAAGCTCTTGACCACAAATAGTGAATTCATTATAATTAGGCCCTAGGAGAGAGGGCTCCCAAGATATACTCCCAGCATGATTTGAAGATTGAGATTCAAGAAAGAACATGTGAACCCATAAACTCTTGATGACGTGGATTGAAGAAGACAAATATTTGTATGAATTGTGAATACCAAAGGAGAAACCTATTCTATGGATTTTCTCTTCGAAGTCGAGGCAAGTGGTTAGAGCTAGCTCTAGGTTTTGAACATTATTTTCTTCCAACCACCATTGGTAAAGAGTAGGTAGAAGTTGGTAGTAATGCAATAGGGAAGCCAAGTTGGTAGGGCGAATAGACATAGGAATTGAATTATATAACTTGATAAACTTAAGGTTAAATGCAAGAATTCTTTCATTATCCTTCATATGTAAATGATTAAATATCTTAATATGCTCATAAGGATTATCCAAATGCCCAAAGGTAGAAGTAAACCAGTAAGAAATTTCAAACCATGTAGACATGCATTCATCAGGAAGGTTGGCAAATAAAGAAGCGACATTACCCTGAAGGGAATTCATGAACAATAGCAAGCAACTATTATTATCATTAACTCCAAGGATGATGTAGGCATTTGAAAATGCACGAAGATGTTCAACCACTGTAATAGTTACATCACCATGAAATAGAGGCAAATGGTGCTTGAATTTGTGAGGTAGGGTATTAACCGGGTGAGAAAACTTCAAGAGGATGGGCACAAACCATGGGGAATTATTTAGGTCTTCTTCAAACTCAAAAATCCCATAATTGCGGATGACTTTCCCAGGGTTAGTAGTTGAAACCATAGGGTTAAAACCACCAAGCAAGATTCCAATCAATTGAGGCATTGAGGTCTAGGAAAGATAAAAGTAAATTTGAAAGAATTAAAACAAAACTAGGAACAAACCATTGAACAGTCGTCCCCAGTATGGTCGCCAAAATATGTTGGCATCGAGGGACTAGAGAGTCCCCAACACCAACATTTCAACCTCTCGTGGGGCTAGGTGGGAAGAGACGGGAATGCCACCCTAGGCTTAGAGCCCCAATAAGAAAACACATTGAACTCCAGGATAAATTCCCCCTAACCTACAGACCAAGTGTGAATCCCTTTGCCTTATATTTTTATTTTTTACTAATTATTTGATTTTTATGTAATTTTTAAGTTTTATGCTTTTATGTGTGATTTTATACATTTATAATAACAAAATTAAATCCTAAAATAATTTGAACAACTAAAGAAAATGCAACCAATAAGATTAAAAAATGAAAATGTTTTCTTTTGTATTTATTTTAGCAAGAAGTAGCTAAAGCAAAACTAATCAAAAGTTGGGGAAAGTTAGTACTAAAGTGATTAATTAAAAGAGTAATTTATTAAACAAGAAATTGATTTAATAACTACCAAAAATTAAGTATAAAAAACTGTAATGGATTAGTATTTTAATTTTTTTTTAAGTTAAAACAAGATAAAAACAAAAGAAAACTAAACAAATGAATAAAGAAGGATAACAAAAGCTTATACCTAAAAAATAAAATGAGAGGAACTTATGTACATCATGTTACAATAGTGATAATCAATTTGTCCTTTTGAAATTATTTTCCTTTTTTTTTTTAATTTAAAGGATTGAATTAATAATTATGAAGAACGTTAAGATTTAAACAGAAAACAAATAAGAAACAACTTCAGAGCGTAAAGGATTTGGATCTCTAATTAAAATTTATCCCCATACATTTCCTGGAGTTTCAAAATTTACAAATCTCTACATAGACTTGGGCCAGGTATTTAGTCTTTAGCCATTCTAGAACAAAGTAACAATAGAAAGACCAAGAGCAAAAGAAAGAAGAAAGCTGAGCAAAAATGGAATGGAGCGATGGTGGTGATAACACAAGGTGAGAACCTACATATCAAAAACTGATTACGTTGAAATAAACTCAGGCTTAAATACAACAAACTGATAAGAAATCATTTCACCTTATGAAAACCATCCAAGCTCATCCTCGCCTTGTTCGTTTGTTGCTTCGCAAGACTCCCTGCTGCCAACAATCCTGTCAATCCCTACTGAAAGTAGAGGATAAATGATGAATTAAAAATGAAAAGCCTCACTGCACTCCAAGCATACCTCTCAACAATTTTCTCTCCTAAAAATTTCCTCCACTTGGTTGGTTGTAGGTTGCCTCTTTTATATTCTTTGATGGAGAGTTTGAGTGGTTAGCTCCAATCGATTAATAGTTAGGGTTTCTTTATGGGTTGAAGCGAACTAACTGAACTTCTTTTCTTTCATTTGATAAAACATTTGTTATCTACTTGTCAATACCGTAAAGCAAGCAAGTGTTTTTTCTAAATTCAATTGAGAATTTAATCTGTAATGTCAAAAGAATTTGTTAGTATATATTCTGAGCCATATCTTCTTTAGAAACGATCCCCTGTGCTTTTTATTGCACTACGCAAAGGCTTCTTTAACCTCTTCACTCTGTCCAAAACCACTGCTACATTAGTGTGCTTTGAGAGAGAACGAGTTGATAATACATTGTTATATTGTTCTACAATTGCAGTGGAAACGTGAGGAGAGGGGTATGTATTAAATATCAACTTCAGTTTTCATCTGTATTTGAAAAAAAGGTGTTCCAATAGTAAGGATCCCAAACCAGATCTGGTACCTCCTCCAAAAGCTCAGATTTTTTACCATCTTCAGTTTTGTACATCACTTTGGGTGGAGAAAGAGAGAGTTCAAATCCTTCACGACGCATATCTTCAATAAGAATACTAATTTGATTTTTTCCCCTTCCTTGGACTTCAAAGGAAACTATTCCTAGAATTGGCATGACATTTACTGCAAGATTGGTCTCAGCTTCTACCATTAATCGTTCTCCAAATTTGGCATTAGTTAGTTGGGTTCCATCACGACCACCAAGGGAAGAGTCATTGACGTTCAATGTCATTGATATTGCGGGAGGATCCAATTCTATCATTGGCAATGCAGTTGTCACCTCCACACTTGATACTATATGACCAATTGAAGGATTTGACAAGCGTGCCAACGAAATAATATCGCCAGCACCTGCATAATCAATCAAGGTTGTAGATAAGCTTCATGACCCTTCCTTCTTTAATTTTCTCAGATCCTGCATCAATCTTACATAGACCATGCACTTTATCTCATATATGAACCATGCCTGAAGTGATACGACCAGTTAATATTCGACCCAAGTAAAAGTTGTGCTCCATCATTGACACCATCATCTTAACTGGTGCTTCTAGATTTGCTTCTGGTGGAGGCACATGACTCAAAATTGCATCAAACAAGGCGGACATGTTTCTTTGCTCTGTAGGTGGATCCTTAGTGAAAGTTGTTGATGCCCATCCTTCTTTGGCAGATGCATACAAAATTGGAAATCCCAATTGCTCCTCTGATGCACCAAGATTTGCAAAAAAATCAAAAACCATACTCTCCACCTCTCCACATCGATCTTCAAAGACTGAAGGTTGGTCTAATTTGTTTAATATGAGGACTGGATGAATCCCATATTTTAGAGCTTTTGCAACAACATATTTTGTTTGTGCAGGGGAACCTTCACCAGCATCTACTACTAAAATTGCTCCTTCCACCATGCCAAAAACCCTCTCTACCTCTCCTTTTCACTTTTTCATCAGAGTCTTTCTCTGATATTTCTATAGAGAGGCGATGTGAAGACTGGTCCCGATCAAAATCTTTTTTATGGTTAGAAGAAAGACACTTGCTTGACCTTGGTGAAGGCAATGATGATCTCCCCCTTTCCTTGGTATTTTATGTTCTGGACTAAGTGACCTCTTACTGTGTTTGCTTTTGCTTCATGCTGTCGAGATGAGTGTGATGATTTCTTCTGCCTGTCTTTCCTTTCAAAGTAATCAGCATCCTTTACATTGTCATTGAGAAAGTATTGGCTACCTTTATTCCAAACCCAATTTTAATACCTGGTGCATATTTGAATAATGATCAAAGTAGTCCCACTTACTCGTAATCATGTCTATTGTATTGTGTATAGATAACACAATAAAACCAACTGCTCTTATCCCTTTGTATGAGGAACACGTTTCAAAAAAAATCATCATATAAGCCCATTTCTTTGTCCCTTATGTCATCCAATCATAGAAGACCCTTTGAATATAGAGAAAACATATGTCATGAGGATTTTAAGTATGGAGTTTGGCTTGATAGCATATAGTTGTAGGGAACATGATTTGAAATAAATTAACCCAATTATAAGCCCAAGCTAACCTTTGAATTTTGGGTAATGAAAAGGTACTTGGTAAAGATAGAATGATATAGTAATATATATAATTTTTTAGGATTTGGTGTGGCATGAGATGAAGTTGAATCCATAACCAAAAGAAGTACAAACTTTATGTCATAATTGAAAAAGTGAACGGGATATAGTTTTGAAAAGTGAGGCATTCATGGAAGTAGTATGGTGGGTTTATGAACTTTAGATAATTGATCTACTTTCCTTTAATTAAAAATAAGGTGAGGCAGGGGGTGATGAGGTAAGGATATGTATATGAGAAGTGAGGAATGGGATCCAAGCTTGTGATAATTCAAGAGCCTCAACAACCTTGTCAAGTACCATATCATCCTTGCCAAAATCACTTATGTCCATCTGAGAGCCTGTAACTTATGCAACTTCAAAAGTGACCAACCATCTTTGTTTAGCCATTAGAAAATACTCATTATAATCAATAAAACATTCTTGAATGGCGAAAAAAATTGAGGATATCATCGAGCCATCTAGGGTCCAACTAGACTGGCAAAATTTTAAATATATGGTACGAGCTTAGTGAAATTTCCCAAGACTTTGTGCAAATATTGAAAACCGAGGGGGAGCCTGGCAATGCTTTGTCGGCAAAGTATTGTTGACCCAAAAATGTAGTCAACAAATTCCAACCAACAGATGCGTGTTGCTTACAATGGTGTGCAAGTTTGAAAGAAAATGAACTTATGATCCTTTGAAGAAAAGGGGAACGGATGGATGATGATAACACTGAGGGCGACTCAATGTGAGACAAGAAGAGGTCAATAGGGTTAGGTGGATCAAGTTATACAACAGGGGAAAACAAGATGGAGGTCAAGGGATTCATGGATCAAGATTTCATGGAATAAATCATGAAAAGTGGTTAGTATGAGGGGGTTTGGTCCTGTGATATAACCCGAAGGGACAACTCTTTGGATCTTGGTAAAATTATTAGAAAGCTGAAAAAACATCTTGAAATTCATGATGTAAATTAGTGAATTTCAACTTTTCTTCATCAGTACATTGGGCACCTATCTTATCATTCTTGGGGGAATCGGGTGTTCCAATGTTTAAGGAAATGGTTTCACCCACTTTCCCTTTTGACTCCTCTTCTTTATGCGTTTCTTCTTTGACCGTTTCTTTATGCATTTTCTGACTCCTCTGTTTCCCTTGAGTTTGCATTTAACCTTAAGTTTATCAAGTTATATAATTCAATTCCCATGTCCATTCACCCTACCAACTTGGTTTCCCTGTTGCATTACTACCAACTTCTACCTCCTCTTTATCGATGGCAGTTGGAAGAAAAGAATGTTCAAAACCTAGAGCTAGCTCTAACCACTTGCCTCGATTTCGAAGAGCAAATCCGTAGAACAGGTTTCTCCTTTGGTATTCATGATTTGCACAAAGATTTGAATAAATGTTGAGGAAAGGTATGAATTACCTTACTCAATCATTTTCAGATCTTGTCTGGCTAGGACAAGATAGTTGGGAATGTTACCCAGGGGTTTATAGCCTCAAAATATCCTCTCAATCTGTAAGTATTAATTACAAGGGCTGAGGCTGATTTATAGTTTAAATATGTTGCAAAAATAAAATAAAAAAACTTCTAGAATGTACACAGATTTGCAACTAAGTAAACATGGAGATCAAAAAGCGAAAAGTAACCAAGTCACAAATACACATATATGAGACAGAATAGCAATCTGATTTTATTTCACTCTGAGATATCAAAAATGTTTTCTCTTTAAAAACCCATGTGAGGGCATGGACCAAAGACTTATTTAGAGATCTTCGATGGACAGCATACAAAAAGACTCCGACAGTAAAGTAAAACTGAAATTAATAATTTGGATTAGCTTGCCACAAACTGTTGCCAATTTGACTCTGCAAGATATCCTTTATCAGCCATGAAACTTAATTCACAAACAAACAAGAATACACAGTCTATCAAGGATGGATCAACACCTCTAAAACAAGCGTCTGAAAAGTGTGGTTTAGTCTTGAACCTTGTTGTCGACAATAAGACCCTATTGTCAAGAAGAGAATTAGGCTTTGAATAAACTCATAAATGAATGAAAATTGAAACGGTCTCATGTAACTAAAGAACAAACCTTAGTCTTGTTTTCTCCTTATATTCTTGTCTTGTCTCTTCTTCCCATTCAGCTTTTATTCTTTCCAAATAAGTTGAAATAGTTCAACTACTTTCTTTAGTTAAGTCGATTTAACTTAGCTAATTAGTTTAGGAGAAATAAATAATAATAATACAGTTAAGGGTCTTAACTAATAATAACTAGGTAGGTGGGACCCCTAGTGACTCTCGTCATTTATTCCTTTTAAATCATGAAATATAATAGAAAAAATAATCATTTTAACCATATGCCACCCTTGTAACTCCCTTGGATATCTTTCAAACTCGATATTTAAATATCAAAAATAATTTATATCATATCCAAAAAAGAATATATATATATCCACATTATCCACAAAATATCAAAACAAAGCTTGTTGTCCAAAAATACTGAAAACCATTAAGCATTGTCTTCATCAAATGAAAAAATAAATAAAAATATATATATATATATATATATAAACCATATTTGCCACTTTGTGAGGCAATTTTCCTTTTTTCATTGTTGTTTCCCTTAGACTTCTCGGAAGTTATCATCAATATCTTTTTCTTCAAGCCTATGTCGATAAGGGGAAGGTAAAGCATTATAATAATGCATAAAAGCAGCTTGGTTCTGGGGGCGAATAAGTTCGGAAATTTGATTATACAACTTGGTGAAACAAAGGTTGAAAGACTTAATAGTCTCACCGTCCTTGTACACAATGTTATTATATTCTCGTAATTATTCGGTCGAGCTCTTAGACTGCCCATAAGTGGACTTAAACCAGTAAACTAACTCTTCCCAAGTGGAAAGAATTTTGGGAGGGGGATCGAAAAAATATGTCGTTGCTTTCCCTTCAAGAGAGTTGAAAAATAAGTGCATGCAAGTATCATTATCATTAGATACTATATTGTGTTAGGCATTAGAGAATGCTACCAAGTGTTTGTTTGTAGTGACAGTATTATTTCTGAAGAACCTAGGTAGATGCTCATTAAATTTTGATAAAGGACGAGTAGCATGCGCTAGGTTCAAGGGAGAGGATACGTGCCATTTTGATAAAGGACGAGTAGCATCTTCCTTGAATTGGAAAAGCCCATACTTCTTGATGATTTTGGCAGGGTTCGTAGTAGATTGGACAGAAACCTGATGGCTATACAAACTACCAATTACTGATGAGGTTGAAAGTTGAGACGATGAGGCACCTCTAGTACCACCAGAGCCACCTGCAGATGCCATGTTGTAAATTATGGGTGTGGGTGAGAAAGGTGAACTAGCCGAATCAGACAAAATTCTCCTTAGAGTACCTTGTTGGGTTGACAAAATAGATTTCCTTCTTCCTATTTCAATGATAGGAGTGATTTCAGGAGACAATCCTCTTCTTCTCCTAGAGATGCGAGGATTTGAGGACATGAAAAAGAAGATCAAAACTTTAGGAAAAAGAGAGCTACATTTGATTCCTAGGCTGCCTTTGTCTGGCCTCCTAATGTTCACGAATACTTATGTATTGTTCAATTACTTCCCACGAGCGTTCAAGCTCAACCCGGGTATTAGTGGTTTCTAAGATGGTATTGAATAAAGTTAAGGCAATGTTGGTTTGGTCTTTAAGATCGTGCTCAATATTGGGTTGCCTTGTAGCAGGTATTGTCATGAGGAAAAGAAAACAGTCAAAGAATCAAAACAAAGCAGAAATATTCAATGATAATTATGAATACAATCAACCAGAGATATATGTAAGATCTCCCCAGTATGGTCACTAAATAAATGTTGAGGAAAACGCATGAATTACCTTACTCAATCATTTTCAGATCTTGCCTGGCTAGGACAAGATAGTTGGGAATGTTACCCGGGGGTTTATAGCCTCAAAATATTCTCAATTATCTTATCCTAGCCATGCAAGATCTGAAAATGATTGAGTAAGGTAATTCATACCTTTTCCTCAACACCACGTACATGGGATGAGTGTCTCCCCTATGTTCAACACAGTTACAACAGAAATCTCCATAGCTCCATCGGCCATAGCCCATTTCAGATGGGGTTGGGATTCCAACCCTTGGGTCCCATTGATGTTACACTACCTCTTGCCACCACACAGACAGACTCTTCCAATGTTCAGTCTTAGACCGTGTTGTGGGTGGGAATTCCTCCTACGGACTTAGCATTTAAGGGCTCTAATCATGCATGCAGAAAATGACCATTTCAAAGGCTTCTACTCTTTTCTATTCTCCCAACACAAAACCCTACATTCATGCAATACAAAGGTGTAAATTAGATTCGATAACTCTACCTTAAGTCCTTCATTTGATGTCGATCCCTTTGTTTTCACTCGCTCTTTGATTTCAAGCCTCCTCCCAAAGTTGACCTGCATTCACACATGAACAAACAAAAAGTTGTGAACATGCATTTCATATACTAATAGCTGGGTTAGTTGTGACAATATCATAATATAAATATTCAACCTGAACACATGGTATGGCAGGACGGGAAAAGTATTATTTTTGTATTAATCTTCACAAGAGTAAACTTACAATATGTGATCGGCACTGCTCCTCGAAACTGGTCCTGGGCTCCTCTTCAACTGTCCTCCAACTGCTTTGCTTTATACTTAACTTTGCACAAGGATGGCTAAAGGTTGGGACAAAGGGAAATGCTCAATTGGGTATAGTCTCTTTACTGTGATTTTTCTCCTTTCAAATGGGACCCTTACCCCTTCTTTTATAGGCTAGAAGGAGCTAGGTATTTGGTTGAATGACCGGCCATGCATGGTCGAAAGGTTTAGTTAACTTACCCAAACCTGTGTGTTTCGTCAGCAACTTTCCTTTTTTTGTGCTTCTGTAGGTCCATGCAGGTTGTAGTGGGTCAGCTAGCGTGGACACTGTAGATACACGCGGGTTGTAGTGGGTCAGCTAGCATGTACCTTTAAAAATGGATTTTTTTAGAAGAGTTGTTCAGTAGTGGCTTGGAAAAGAAAGAATATGAGATGGCTTGATGTTAGGTAAGCATGTCTAGTGCAAATTAGGGTTATAACAGATGCCCCCTAATGTGTGAGATCAGAAGAGCATCTAATGGCCGAAATACATTATCAATCTTCACCAACGTTCCAAACAAGTAAGCCCAGGGACCAGAAATCGGAAGGTGCCATCTGCAAAATAAACATTGTCTCACCGAGGCGGGCATACCCATGCTCGGGATGAAATAAAATCATGGCTACCAATCAAATACA
>SNQJ01S0152431.1:14666-37587 GCA_010110895.2 Picea sitchensis | reverse complement strand
GTCCTTAACAATCTTGGTAGCATAACAATGCATAGAATTCCTTGAGAAAGTGATGGTTATTCATGGCTTTTTATAGACTAGCATTGGGTGATAATGTAACCTCTTTCGAGTGTGAAAAGGGGCTCTTTAGGGCTTGATTAGGTCTTTGACCAGCCCACCATGCGGATTGAGCTCGGATTTGGTGTCAAATCGACTTGGGAGCTGATCCATTAGTGGTTGGGAGGCCGACCAATTTCAATAAATGCGTCGTTTAGCAGGTGCGGGGTTTTTTGCCCAACAACGGCACCTTGTGCACGCATGCGCGCATTGTACATTGTTGTTACGCGCATATGCGTGCGCACCCTGGTTCTGTAAAGCGCCCTTCAATTTTTTGGTCATTTTGTATAGTTTTTGACCCTTTTGCAATGCTGTGGAATTAATCCTATGCCATGAATGACTTCATTCCTGTTTTGATGATGCGGAGTTCTTGTCGCCATGTGCGGACGAAATTTCAGTGATAACACTAGGCATCTATTTATATATACAAAATAGGCCTAAACATGGGTAAACCCATGGGTCGACATCCCTTTCCCATTACATATACGTAAAAAACCAAAACGAGGCCCAAAAGGAGGCCGAGGTCCCATGATATCTACTTCTTCTTGCGCTCCTCCTTCGACAGGCTGTCGAAGTCCCAAACTAGGTCAACATGACCAAGAAATGCCCAAAACTTGGTGAAGGGCCAACAGGCCCCCAACACTCACCTGTGACGCATCTCGTGTCACTCTGGTCTGACCAACTCTACCTCATATGCCTCGAGCTTGGCCCGAGCTGCTTTGAATTGCTTCTTTTTTGTGGCCTCTTTCTCGATGAACTCCTAGATCACTGTGTCATTCATCGATCCTTCTAAGCACTGTTCTTCTATGAAGACGACTTGGTATAGCTCTTCTCCTTGGCTCTCGACCTTTGTAAACATAATACATGACTTGTATTGCATAGGTTGAATTGATTGAGTGAATTCCATCACTTTGCTTTGAATCATATGAATCGTCTTCTGAGCTGTGTGTTGTTCATGAGATCTCTTCATTCTATCTACTGTTGACAGGGCCTTCTACTGTGCCTGTAGTGTATCTGTATGTTTTTTTTCTTCCTGGAGTTGTGAGTCCAGCGCCTATAATTATGGATTCTCTGTAAGGTCTTCATATGTCTAGGTGTTGATATAGCTACTTAGCTGCTTTCACTCCAAGGCAAGATCTTTTAATCTTCCCACTGCGTTGAGAGCAGTTGCTTCTTGTTGGTCTCTTATCTCCTGAGGGTTTTCAAGTACAACGCGGAGCTCTAAATCTGCGATGCACTACTAGAGCTTCTGGATTACCTCTTAGAGTTGTGCCACCTATTGTGGAACTCATTCTTTGGTTTGTACTTCGATGGTTTTCACAGAGAAAAGTTATCTATTGACGCTTTCCTTAACTTCAAGTTGCTCGGCGAGCAACTATTCCTTGCTTTGTTGTAGCTCTACTTTCTCTTCATCCCACTTTGCTTGGAGAGAAAGTTTTTCTCGTTCTGCATTGCTGTGATGTTCTAGAAGATATCCATGTGCTCATGCCAGAGCCTCGGTGGCTTGCGCTATTTCTTCTTGAGTTGTTCGAAGGCGAGCTTTGACTGTATCGACAGTTCAGTGTAATTGAGTGGTCTCATCACCTAGTTCTGGTGTTCCAACTGTCAGGGGCACAGTGGATACTGCGCAGTTGGACTGTAGTGACTGCTGCACTTCTTGAAGCTCGACCTTGATGCAACTTAACACCTCCTCCTGCTTGTCTTCCTACTTCTTTGCTATCTCCAATGAAGCATTGTTCAGTGTAGCGACGATGAAGTCGAAGTTGTCTGAGGTGAGGGTGGTCTTGAATTTAGTTCTAGTTTCTTTCATTTTCCTCCTTGAAGAAGGTTTCAGAGGGGAAACCTTCCTTTTCTTCAAGGGATCCTCCTCATATCTTGGCGGTGTAACCTCTCCTTTCTTCTATTCTATTTCTGTGCCATCACCCCCTTGCTCGGTTGAAATAGACGCGGTCTTTACGAATGCGCTATATAAATCATCGACCTATTCAGTGTTCTTTATCTTGCTAGGTCTGGCTGTATTCGACACAGTTTCGGGGTTCTCAACGTCATACATCTTTGTGGGGTCCACTGGAACAAGGAGGTCTGCGAACCATTCCTTAGTAATCTCCTCCAATTCATCTTCCATTAACTTGTACTATGACTATAGATGTTGGTGATGCTCATCAGTGGGCGCTGTGATGTAGATGAAGTGGTGGTCCGCGCTGAATTTCATCAATGGCCTAAATCTATGAAGTGTGTTCAGGGTTATGCGAGGTGTGGCCTGTATGGCTACCTTCAAGTGGTTATAATACATGTGGAAGATGACATTTTATTGGCACTTATTATTCATGTCACTGGAATACCACAACGTACTGAACTTCATGACCAGTGGTTCAAAGGGCTTGACATCTGGGAAGGTTGCACCTTCCAACATCTCCCATGTGATGAAAGCGATTAATATGAGAAACCAACTAAAATGGAACTCGTACCCTTGGTCTTACACTTCCCTGCAGTCCATTTCTAGTTGTTTCACCAAGTATTTGGCCCAATTCAAATGTAGGCCCTCCGCGCACTACCATGCGAGGTCAACTAAAAATTTGGTCACTTGGGTCGGTCGGTTCTTGCGAACTAGCTTGTCTGCAATCATATAACAGGAAAGGCGCACGACACCACTTTGGATAGAGGCTACCTTGTAGCCTCGCATTCCCTTCTCTACATCTTCGTAAGTATCCTTTATCCTCTAGGCGAGAGTGCAATCTGTGGTCTTTCCGGGGTAGAGATCCTATGCATCGAGGCCTTGCATGCTTAGCCCTATGATTCGATTGATCAAGGTCAGATCCACTGTGATGCAGCGGTTCAACCATAATTATCCTTCATGATAGCAGGACAACAACAACTTGATGCACGCATTCACTTCTTGATGCCTTCCGAAGTGAGAAATCTTCATTACATTAAGTAGGGTTGATTGTGCGAGGTTCTGGGTCCATGATTGAGCGATAATATTGGAGTTCTTTCCTTTGGTTTGCATAAAATATTTATGAGGGGCGAGCATACTATAAACCTTATTTTCATCGAGGTTGAAGTCATTAAACTTCAACGTGGTGATATTATCCTTGTCAGAACGAACTGCACACACTTCTTTAGGAAGGTACGCAGTGATCAAAGCATACTCAAATTTGTGGGGTACATTATCACGGTTGATGGTGCCACTCAGAGGTGGTATATAATAAGGTATAATTCTTGGAATCAGCTTAGCATTCACAATATCGTCTCTGTGCTTCATTTGTTTCTCATCAGCTGGCCAATATGGACCAGATAGAGCAGTGGAAGGAAAGGCATGTAGTCCTCTCGTCGACGATGCTTGTAAACCTGTAGACAACCCTCGCCCTGACATGACTCTCTCTGTCATCGAGTCGATCAAAAATTCCTCGGCGGATTTCTCTGCAGCGCTCAATGCTTCTGACATATGCAATCGGGTTAAACAATTCATGGGATTGGGGAACAACTCATACATGGTAATGAGATAGATAAAAAGAGAACAATGATCACTGTATAGACTCAGCTTAGTCTATGGGATCGATTTCTTAGTTAGAAAAAGTGTTCTCGATGCGTGGTGCGATGAGATAAATAGGTAAATCAACAATAGTTGGCTTGCAATGGGTATGAGCCTCCATTAAATCATGTTCAATTCGTTATGGAGCGGTCCAATGGTCAGATGATGAACCTTTATTTCTTTTATGTCCGTTCGGAGTAGAAGTTGAATGGATAGAAGGCCCCAATGGCTATATTGCTACGTCATGGCGAAGGGCCATGTGTCAGTATTATGATATCTCGACGCAACTCCAATTTTGCAATTTTTCTTTTTGCAAGGTCTCCTCTAGAACCTCCTGTAACCATTCAGTGTTATCCCTTTTCTTTCTTAACTTTCTAGCTTTCTTTCCAGTGAGCTTCGTCTTGGTAATTTTTTTCTCATTCTGATTCTTTTCTTCTTTGGTCTTAGATACTTTGCACTGTTGAAATTCTTTCCTAGGGTTCCTGGATAATACTTCTTCTATGTCTGGGATAGGTAATTTAATCTTCTGAGGATCCTCTAGTGTTTTCTTATCTTTGACATCCGATATTCTAGTATTAAATATCCGTGATCTGCTCTCATGTTCCTCAATCAAGTGTGTGATCCTTCTAGTCATAAAGTCTTTTAACTCTTGCTTCTTCTATTCCAAAACTTCTTCTGCTTCCTTTTGTCTGGTTTGATCTCTATCAATCCACGTTTTTTGTATTAGCATGGTAAATAGGGCGCTCTCTTCAACAAATTTAATAGTCTCAAAGTCTTCTTCTGTCAAAGTTCCATTGACTGTCATAGGTATCCAAGCGAGCCTTCAACATAGGTTTACTAGATTTCCTTTGAATAAACCTATTCCTCCTAGTGAAGGGATCATAGCAGGCCTTCCTATAGCTTCCCAGGTTCTCTCTGCCATAATATTCATTTGTGTTTCCTCATCCAGAACATAGTCAATGTCGAAGTCTCCTATTCTTTCTTCAATGTGTTCCTTCTCTTTGAAGATCTCTGATAAGATGACATGTCGGTGGTCATTCAGGGTTTCTTTCATCTGTATCAATACTTTCTCTGATTCTTTCTGGGGTTCTACCTTTTCTGGATCTGCCTTAGGGTTCTCTTGATTAAGGTTCATTCCTTCAAGATTAGCAATCATTCTAGGGCAATCCAATACTTCATGGTCTATATATTTACGAAAAATACAACTAGGTCTTCTACTAGGTCATTCCTTAGCAAGATGTCCCACCCTTATACAAATGCAACAGAGGGTTAATCCTCTCTTCCTTTTAAATGATCCCCAACTTCTTTTGTACTGCGCACTAGGATCGAATGAGCTAACCTGAAACAAATTCTTTCTAGGATCCTGCATCCATTTGTTAGTCCAAACATCTTTTATATGCATAGGTATAACATATCTTTCATGATTCTTATCAGATCTATTCATAACAAATATTTTTTCATCTATGAGTGCCCTAGTTTTTAAGCTAGGACATAATCTATCAAACATACCTATATTCATACTCTAGAAACAAAAAATTCTACTTATCTTACTTTTATAGAGCACAAAGCTTTCAAATCTAATACTTTTTAACTATTATTACCTTTATGAGAGCACAGAGCTTGCATATCTTACCTCTTTTAGTCAAAAGTTTCCACTTTTACCTTTCTTAAAGCACAAAGCTTTTAGATCTTGCTTCATTTATTTAGATCCAACCTCCATTCTTCAGATTGGGATTCTTTCCTTTCGATCTAGCCTTCTCCCTTTAGCACAAAGCTTCACAGGTTAAGTAAAATGTTGCGTACTAGGGAAATAGATCTACGCACAGAGATTTCACACTTTGAATTCGAATCTTTGCACAACGTTTCTTCATCCTTAGTTCCCAACCATCACAATTTTGGTACCGAAAACAGAACCATGTGTTGGCACAGGGGGAGACCGAGGGTTCAACGCTACAACATCGCACCAAAAAAACCCTAACTACCGGCCCTTTCGGCAACACCTGCGAAGTAGATGAAGTCTCACCCGAGGTAGAGGCACAGGTGGTTGCAGGAATCAAGTGTCTACAACCTTACCTGGGACACACATATTTGATTGTATTACTTAATAAAGAATTTANCCTAACTACCGGCCCTTTCGGCAACACCTGCGAAGTAGATGAAGTCTCACCCGAGGTAGAGGCACAGGTGGTTGCAGGAATCAAGTGTCTACAACCTTACCTGGGACACACATATTTGATTGTATTACTTAATAAAGAATTTAGCACCTTCAGTTCCTTAACATGCAATCATTATCTACTTCGCAGATAAAATAATGCCTCATAGTATCCACACTAATCTACCATATGCAAGCACTTAACATAAGTAAATAGGTTAGATGTAATCGATCAAGAACTGAGTATATTCATGTACATTAGATCTAACATTCTATACATGATTAGCACTAAGCATAAGCAAATCTATCTAATCATCTCAAATCACCAAGCAAAGAAGACATAAACACATTCAGACAAACACCAAGTAGGATAACAAAGTGTTTACGTGGTTCACCCCTCTCCTGGGGCTACGTCCACCAACTCTTATTCTTTATTGCCTTCATTCAATCTGTTACAACACAGAGCCTCAAACCCTTACTTCGCACAAGAAAAAAGATCTACACATCTCGCTAGATCCTTCTCCCTCGTGTTACAACACTAAACCTTTCACAATCTATTACTACTACTTGCACTCCGCTATGCAAGTCTCTTACGATCATTCACAATGCATCCAAAAACCCTACTTGAACTTAGCATATATTCACATCACTTAGATCTAGCACTTAGGCTTTCATTTGTCTCCCCTTTTTCTTCCTAGCCTCAACATCTATTTATATATACAAAATAGACCTAAACATGGGTAAACCCATGCACCGACATCCCTTTCTCATTACATATACCGAAAAACCCAAAAAGAGGCCCAAAAGAGGGCCGAGTTCCCATGATCTCCACTTCATCTTGCACTCCTCGTTCGACAGGTTGTCGAAGTCCCAAACTAGGTGAACATGACCAAGAAATGCCCAAAACTTGGTCAAGGGACAACAGGCCCCCAACACTCATTTGTGACTCATCCTGTGTCACTCTGGTCTGACCAACTCTGCCTCGAACGCCTCGAGCTTGGACTGAGCTTCTTTGACTTGCTTCTTTGTTGTGGAATATTGCTCGGTTAACTCTTGGATCACTGCGTCGTTCACCGGTCCTTCTAAGCATTGTTCTGTTGTGAGGACGACTTGGTCTAGATCTACTCCTTGGCTCTCGACCTTGGTAAATAGCAGAAATGCCTTGTATTGCATAGGTTGAAGTTGTTGAGTGAATTCCATCACTTTTATTTGAATCATATTAATCTACTTCTAAGTTGTGCATTGTTCATGCGATCTCTTCATTCTATCTACTGCTGTCAGGGCCTTTCGCTGTGACTATAGCATATCCGCATGTTTTTTTTCTTCCTAGAGATGCGACTCCAGCGCCTATAATTTTGGATTCTCTGTAATGTTTTCATATGTTTGGGTGCTATGGTTACTTAGCTACTTTCACTCCATGGCAAGATATTTTAATATTCCCACTGTGCTACGAGCAGTTGCTTCTCGCTGGTCTCTTATCTCCTGAGAGGTTTTGGGTATAACACGGAGCTCTAAATCTGCGATGCACTGTTGGAGCTTCTGGATTACCTCTTCGAGTTGTGCCACCTGTTGTGGAAATCATTCTTCAGTATGTACTTCAACACTTTTTGCAAAGAGAAGTGCTCTTTTGACCCTTTCCTTAAATTCAAGTTGCTCGGTGAGAAACTGTTCCCTGGTTTGCTATAGCTCTACTTTATTTTCATCCCACTTTGCTTGGAGAGAAATTTTTTCTCATTATGCATTGTTGTGATGTTCTAGAGGATATCCATGTTCTCAAACCAGAGCCTGGGTGGCTTGCATTGTTTCTTCTCGAGCTCGTCGAAGGCAAGCTTCGACTGTATCGACAATCCGGTGTAATTGAGTGGGCTCATCACCTAGTTCTGGTGTTCAAACTATCAGGGGCACAATGGATACTGTGTGGTTGGACTGTAATGCTTGCATCACTTCTTGAAGCTCAACCTTGATGCAACTGAACACCTCCTCCTTCTTGGCTTCCTACTTCTCTTCTATCTCCAGCGAAGCATCATTCAGTGCAACGACGATGAAGTTGAAGTCGTCTGAGGTGAGGGTGGTCTTGAATTTGGTTCTAGTTTCTTTCATTTTCTTCCTTGAAGAAGGTTTCGAATGGGAAGCCTTCCTTTTCTTCGAGGGATCCTCCTCATATCTTGGTAGTGTAACCTCACCTTTATTTTGTTCTATTTCTGTGCCATCACCCCCTTTCTTGACATAAATATACGCGGTCTTTACGAATGTTCTATCTAAATCGTCAACCTCTTCAGTCTTCTTTATCTTGCTAGGTCTGGCTGTATCCGGCGCAGTTTCAGGGCTGTCAACATCGGACATCGCTGCAGGGTACGCTAGAACAAGGAGGTCCACTGACCATTCCTTAGTAATCTCCTCCAAGTCATCTTCCATTAACTTGTAGTATGGTTGTAGTTGTTGGTGATGCTCATCAGCGCATGCCGTGATGTAGATGAAGTGGCGGTCCACGCTAAATTTCATCAATGGCATAAATATGTGAAGTGTGTTCAGGGTTATGTGAGGTGTGGCATGTATGGATACCTTCAAGTTGTTATAATAAATGTGGAATATGGCATTTTATTTCCACTGCTTGTTCATGTCATTGGAATACCACAATGTACTGAAATTCGCAGCCAGTGGTTCAAAGGGCTCAACATCCAAGAAGGTTTCACCTTCCGGCATCTCCCATTCGATGAAAGTGATTAATATGAGTATAAAGAAAAATGGAACTCATACCCCTGGTCCCGCGCTTCCCTCCAGTCCAGTTCTAGTTGTTTCACCAAGTATTTGGCCCAATTCATATGTAGGCCCTCCATGCACTTCCCTGTGAGGTCGACTAGAAATCCAGTTACTTGGGTCGGTCGATTCTTGCGAACTATATTTCTTGCAATCATCTAACAGGGAAGGCTCACTATGCCACTGTTAGCACAGGGTCAGACTCAGGGTTCAACGCTCAAGAGTGCACCAACAAAACCCTAACTAGCGACCCTTTCGGCAACACTTGCGAAGCAAATGAAGTCTCACCCGAGGTAGCGGCAGGGGTGGTTGCAGGACTCAGGTGTCTGCAACCTTAGCTGGGACACAGATTTGTGATTATATTTCTTACAACGCACTTAGCATCAATTATTCCTTAACATACTTTCATTAATACACTTCGCAGAAAGCACAGAGCACCGCATTAATTACTTAGATCTAGCACTTAGCAATGATAAACAGGTTATACTGAATAGATTAATCACTTAGAATCTTATGTATCATATCTGGCATGCATTCATATCTCATAAGAACAAAGCATCAATATATCTATCTAAACATATGAGAGCACTTAGAAAGAAAGAGACAAACACATCAACACAATACACATAGTTACCGTGGTTCACCCCCACCCTGGGGCTACGTCCGCAAAGTCTTCTTTTGTTATTATCTTCTATAAACCAAGTCATAGCACAAAGCCTTCAAAATCCTACCCCACCTAGGACAAGAGATCTGCACATATCTCTAGATCCTCTTTCCTTGAATAGATCCAAGCACTAAATCCTCCCCTGAACCATGCACTCAACACTTACAATACTTATAGTAGGCACAGAGCTCTTATAGTCACACAGACGTCTGATCACATAGATCTACTTTATGCACTAAGCCATTCACTTTACATCACACACCCTTTTTTCATACACATCTCCTATCCTTCTATTTATACATACAAAAGGCCTAAATAAGGGTCGATATCCCTTTACCATTACAATATTCCCCAAAAGCCCAAAAATCCCTAAAAAGGGGTAAAGATCCCATGATCTCCTCTTTGCCATGCGCTCCTTCTCCGACTAGATGTCAAAGTACCAAAAATGGTCAAATATGACCAACTAATCCTCAAAACTTGGTCAAGGGCCAACAAGCCCCCAACACTCACCTCTGACTCGTCCCGAGTCACTCAGGTTTGACCAATTCCTCTTCAAACGCCTCGAGATTTGCTTGAGTTGCTTCGACCTGTTGCTTTGCGATTTTCTCCTACTCGGAAAACTCCTGGATGAGTGCATTATTGTGTGGTCCTTCTAGGTGTTGCTTTGTTGTAATCATGACCTGTTGTTGCTCTGTCCCTTGGTTCTCAATCTCTAAAAATAGTTGACATTCCTTATCTTGCAAAAGTTGAAGTTTCTGCGTCACTTCCATGACCTTGCTATAGATCATGTGGATTTGTTTTTGTGCGACACATTGCTCGTGGGATTGCTTCATTTTCTCTATAGTTTATAGGGCCTTCAACTGCATCTAAAGTCTATCTGCATGTTGCTTCGCCTCTGGTGCTACAACTCCAGTTTATGTAATTCCGGGTATTCGGTCAGGTTCTCATGTATTTGCGCACTTCTGGTACTTAGTTGTTTGTATTCTTTAGTGAGTTCTTTAATCATTTCTACTGTACTCCAGGCAGTTATTTCTTGTTGGTCGCGCTCTTCTTGCAGGGTACTTGGGATGATATGAAGCTAAGTCCATGACTCTTTGCTGTAGTTGCTGAATAACTTCAGCAAGCTTCATCACTTGACAGTTTAAGGGTTCTTCATCCTTTTGCTCTAATCCAGTCGCAGAGTGAAATTCTCTATTGACAGCTTCTTCGATTCCGATCTGCTTCGCGAGAAGTTGCTCCTTATCCTTTTTTATTTTTTCTCTGTCTCTATCAAATTTCTCTTGGATGGCCTCCTTATCTTGTTGTGCAGCTTGGCACTTCTCTATGATTTCCTCCTATGCTTGCTTTAGGGCTGGGTGGTATGCGTTGTTACTTCTTCCACTTTCCGAAGGCGTACTTTGACTATATCAACAATCCTGCAGAGTTGAACTGATTCATCTCTTGCTTCTATTGTTCCTTCTGGCATGGGTGTAGTGGAGACTGCATGGTTAGACTGAAGTTCTCACTGCACTCCTTGGATATTGGCTTAAATTATGTCGTACATCGTCTGTTTCTTGGCCTCCTTCTTTTCTATAATTTATTCTATGGCTTCATTCAAAGTTGTGAGGAGAAAGATGAAGTCATCAAGGTTGAGCATGGTCTTCATCTTGGTCACAGTTTCTTTTGATTTCTTCTTAGAGGAAGACTTTGAAGGTGGCCCTTTTCTCTTCTTTGGAACTTCGACTTCTTCTTCTGGTGTTGTTTGAATTCCTCTAGGTCGTCGTTGTTACCTTCTTGATCAGGTGTGATGGAAGTTGTCTTTACAGAGTAGCTACATGTATCCTAAACCTCTTCAGGCTTCTTTGTTTCCTTTGTCTTCTTTGTCTTCTTCATATTACTGGGCCCAGGTGTGTCCTACGTAGCTTCTAGGATGTCAATATCTGAAATGTCTACTGGATCTGCTGGAACAAGAGGTTCGCCGACCATTCCTTGGTGATTTCTTCTAGGTCTTCTTCGGTCAGCTTATAATAGGACTGAAGTTGTTCTTGTTGTTCATCAATGCGTGGAGTCAGGTATATAAAGTGGTGGTCCACGCTAAACTTTATCAAAGGCTGGAACCTTTGTAAAGTGTTTGGGGTTATGCGAGGTTCACCCCCTATGGCTGCTTTGAGTTGGTTATAGTATCTGTGAAAAATGGCATTTGATTGCCACTGCTTGCTCATGTTTGTCGAGTACCATAAGGTATTGAACTCCGCAGCTAATGGTTCGAATGGATCAAGGTCGGGGAGCGGTGGTCGAATGGGTATATCAGTTCCAATGGATATATTTATTCATCATGGTGAAATACTCTATGTCGTTGTTCTAATATCTCGACGAAGCTCCAATTCTACAATTATTCTTGTTGCGAAGCATCCTCTAGAACTTCTTGTAACCTTACAGTATTAGCCCTTTTCTTTCTTAACTTCCTAGCCTTCTTCCCAGTGAGTTTCATCTCAGTAATTCTTTTACCATTCTAATGTTCATCTTCTGTGGTCTTAGTTACTTCGCACTATGGAAAATCTTTCCTAGGGTTCCTTGATAATACTTCTTCTGTATAAAAAATAGGTAACTCGTTCTTCTGCGGATCCTCCAGTGTTCTTTTAGCTTTGACATCAGAGTTGCTAATATCAATTATTTGTGATCTTCTCTTCTGTTCTTCAATCAAGTGCACGATCCTTCTCATCATAAAGTCATTTAACTCTTGCTTCTTCTGTTCCAAAACTTTTTCTTCTTCTTTTCGTCTGGCTTGTTCTTTATCAATCCAAGGTTTTCCTATGAGCATGGTAAATGGGGCACTGTCTTCAAAAAATTTAATGATCTCAAAGTCTTCCTCTGTCGAAGTTCCATTGAAAATCATAGGTATCTGGGTGAGCCTTCCACATTGGTTTACTAGCTTTCCTCTGAAGAAACTTCTTCCTCCTAGGGAAGGGATCATGGCATGCTTTCCTATAGCTTACCAAGTTCTTTCTGGCATAATGTTCGCTTGTGTTTCTTCATCAAGAGTACAGTCAATGTCAAAGTCCCCTATTATTTCTTCTATTTTCTCATTTTCTTTGAACATATCTGATAGCCTAACATGTCGGTGGTCATTCAAGGTATCTTTCATCTGTAGCAATATCTTTTCTAATTCTTTTTGGGTTTCTGCTATAATCTTGGTCTCTTGATCTCCTTCAGGGTTTTCTTGCTCCATATTCAACCTCTCAATCCTAGCAATCATTCTAGGGCAATCCAATACTTCATGGTCCATGGCCTTACAACAGAGGAAACTAAGTCTTCTCCCAGGGCATTCCTTAGAAATATGTCTTGTTCTTCTGCAACTATAATAGAGGGTTAATCCTCTCTTTCATTTAGATGTTCCCCAGCTCCTTTTGTATTGTGCACCAAGATCATGGTGGCTAGCCTACAAAAAAATCTTTCTAGGATCCTGCATCCACTTGTTAGTCCAAACATTCTTTCGATGCATAGGTATAACATATCTATCACTATACTTATCAAATCTATTCATATCAAACTTTCTTTCATCTATTAATGCCCTAGTTTTGAAGCTAGGACAAAATCTATCAAACATACCTAGATCCATGCTTTAGAAACAAAAAATTTCACTTATATTACTTCCATAGAGCACAAAGATTTAAAATATAAAAACTTTTAACTATTCTTACCGTTATCAGGACACAGAGATTACAGATCTTACCTCTTTTCTGTGGATCTAACCTTTTTCTTCGCAGATCTGACTTCTTTTCCTACGGATCTGACCTTTTCTCTTTAGATATGACCTCTTTTATTCATATTTGACCTTTTTCCCTTCAGATATGAACTTTCCCTTCAAATATGACCTCTTTTTCTTGGCACAAATCTTCATAGGTCAAACAAAATACTGCACACTAGGGAAACAAATCTACGCACATAGCTTATTTCACACAATTGTTTTTATTCTTTAGTTCCTAGCAATCACAGTTTTATGTCCCAACAATGGAACCATTTTTTGGCACAGGGGAAAACCCAAGTTTCAATGCTCAAGAGCACACCAACAAAACCCTAACTACCAGCCCTTTCTGCAACACCTGCGAAGCAGATGAAGTCTCACCCGAGGTAGAGGCAGGGGTGGTTGCAGGACTCAAGTGTCTGCAACCTTAGCTAGGACACAGATCTCTGATTATATTTCTTACAGTGAACTTAGCATCATTTATTCCTTAACATACATTCATTAATACACTTCACAGAAAGCATAGAGCACAACAACAATTACTCAGATCTAGCACTTAGCAATGATGAACAGGTTATACTTAATAGATTAAGAACTTAGCATCTTATGTATCATATCTAGCATTCATTCATATCTCATAATCACAAAGCATCAATATATCTATCTAAACATATCAGAGCACTTAGCAAGAGAGAGACAAACACATCAACACAGTACACAGAGTTACCGTGGTTCACCCCCACCCTGGGGCTACGTCCACAAAGTCTTGTTTTGTTATTATCTTCTGTAAACCAAGTTACATCACCAAGCCTTCAAGATCCTACCCCTCCTAGGACACGAGATCTATGTAGCTCGCTAGATCCTCTTTCCTCAAGTAGATCCAAGAACGAAGTCCTCCCCTGAACCGTGCACTCAGCACTTACAATACTTACAATACTTACAGTAGGCACAGATCTCTTACAGTCACATAGACGTCTAATCACATAGATCTACTTTATGCACTAAGCCATTCACTTTACATCACACACCGGTTTTTCATATGCATCTCCTATCCTTCTATTTATACATACAAAAGGCCTAAATAAGGGCCAATATCCCTTTCCCATTACAATATTCCCAAAAATACCAAAAATCCCTAAAAAGGGGCAGAGATCCTGTGATCTCTTCTTCGTCATGCGCTCCTTCTCCGACTGGATGTCGAAGTACCAAAAACGGTCAAATATGACCAAGTATTCCTCAAAACTTGGTCAAGGGACAACAACCACTCTGGATAGAGGGTACCTTTTAGCCTCATGTGCCCTTCTCTACATCTCCGTACGTATCCTTTATCCTATGGGCGAGAGAACGATCTGTGGTCTTTCCATGGTAGAAATCCTATGCGTCGGGGCCCTACATGTTTAGCCACTGTGATCCAATTGATCAAAGTCGGATCCACTGTGATGCAGCGGTTCAACGATAATTATCCTCCATGATAGCAGGACAACAACAACTTGATGCACGCATTCACTTCTTGATGCCTCCCGAAGTGAGCAATCTTACATTAAGCAGGGTTGACTTAGCAAGTTTCTGGGTCCATGATTGAGCGATAATCTTGGAGTTCTTTCCTTTGGTTCACGTCATATATTTATGAGGGGCGAGCATACTGTAAATGTTCCTTTCACTGAGGTTGAAGTCACTGAACTTCAACACAGTAAGCTTATCCTGGTCGGAACGAACTGAGTGCACTTCTTTCGGAAGGTGTGCAGTGATAAAATAATACTCAAATTTGTGGGGTACACTATCACGGTTGATGGCGCCGCTCATAGGTGGTAGATAATCAGGTAGAATGTTCGGAATCAGCTTAGCATTCGTGATATCGTCTCTGTGCTTCATCCATTTCTCATCAGCTGGCCGAGATAGACTAGATCGAGCAATGGAAGGAGAGGCCTATAGTCCTCTCGTCGACGATTCTTGTACACCTATAGAAAAACCTCGCTCTGACGTGACTCTTTCTGTCATCGAGTCGATCAAAACATCCTCAGTGGATTTCTTTGCAATGCTCAATGCTTTCAACATACGCACTCAGGGTAAACAATTCGTCGGATTGAGGAACAACTCAGACATGTTAATGAGATAGAGAACGAGAGAAAAATGATCACTGTATAAACTTGGCTTAGTCTGTGGGCTCGAATTCTCAGTTGGAAAACGTGTTCTCGGTGCATGGCGCTATGAGATAAATAGGTAAATCGAAAATGGTTGTCTTGAAATGGGTATAAGCCTCCATTAACTCTTTTTTGATTTGTTATGGCATGGTCCAACATTCAGATGATGAACCTTTATTTATTTTCTTTCCGTTCAGAGCATAAGTCGAACGGATAGATTGGCCCCAACGGGGTGTAAAGGGTACTGCACGACTATATTGTAGTGCCTACTGCACTTCTTGAAGCTCAACTTTGATGTGACTAAACACCTCCTCCTTCTTGGATTCCTACTTCTCTTCTATCTCCAATGAAGCATCATTCAGTGTAGTGATGATGAAGTCGAAGTCATCTGAGGTGAGGGTGGTCTCAAATTTGGTTATAGTTGCTTTCATTTTCTTCCTTGAAGAAGGTTTCGGAGGGGAAAATTTCCTTTTCTTAGAGGGATCCTCCTCGTCTCTTGGCAGTGTAACCTCACCTTTCTTTTGTTCTGTTTTTGTGCCATCACCCCCTTTCTTGACTGAAATAGACATGGTATTTATGAATACGCTATCGAAATCGTCGACCACTTTGGTCTTCTTTATCTTGCTAGGTCCGACTGTATCTGACACAGTTTCAGGACTGTCAACATCAGACATCTCTGTGGGGTCCGCTCGAACAAGGAGGTCTGCCGACCATTCCTTGGTAATCTCCTCCAAGTCATCTTCTGTTAACTTGTAGTATGATTGTAGCTATTGGCGATGCTCATCAATGCGTGCTGTGATGTAGATGAAGTGGTGGTCCGTGTTGATTTCATCAATGGCCTAAATCTGTGAAGTGTGTTCGGGGTTATGCAAGGCATGACATGTTACCTTCAACTAGTTATAATACATGTCAAAGATGAAATTTGATTGCCACTATTTTTTCATGTCGCTGGAATACCATAGTGTACTGAACTTCATGGCCCATGGTTCAAAGGGCTCGACATCCAGGAAGGTTGCACCTTCCGGCATCTCCCATGCGATGAAAGTGATTAATATGAGCAGCCAGCTAAACTGGAACTCGTACCCTTGGTCCTTCACTTCCCTAAAGTCCAGTTTTAGTTGGTTCACCAAGTATTTGGCCCAATTCATATGTAGGCTCTCCACGCACTTCCTTGCGAGTTCAACTACAAATTCAGTTACTTGGGTCGGTCGGTTCTTGAGAAATAGTTTTTCTGCAATCAGCTAACAGGCAAGGTGTACTGCACCAATCTGGATAGAGGATACCTTGTAGCCTCTCATGACCTTCTCTATATCTCCATACGTATCCTTTATCCTCTGGGCGAGAGCGCAATCTTCGGTCTTTCTAGGGTAAAAATCCTATGGGTCGGGGCCCTGCATGCTTAGCCCTGTGATCTGATTGATCAAATTCAGATCCACTGTGATGCAATGGTTCAACTATAATTATCCTTCATGATAGCAGGACAATAGAAGCTTGACGCATGCTTTCACTTCTTGATGCCTCCCGAAGCGAGGAATCTTCATTACATTAAGTAGGGTAGACTGCATGAGGTTCTGGGTCCATGATTGAGTGATAATATTGGAGTTCTTTCCTTTGGTTTGCGTTAGATATTTATGAGGGGTGAGCATACTCTAAACCTTCTTGTCTCCGAGGTTGAAGTCACCGAACTTCAATGCGGTGAGCTTATCCTGGTCGACACGAACTGCGCACACTTCTTTCGAAAGGTACGCAATGATCAAAGCATACTCAAATTTGCGGGGTACACTATCACGGTTGATGATGTCACTCAGAGGTGGTAGATAAGTAGGTATAATTCTCATAATCAACTTAGCATTTGCGATATCATCTCTATGCTTCATCCATTTCTCATCAGCTGGCCAATATGGACCGGCTTGAGCAGTGGAAGGAGAGGCCTGCAGTCCTCTCGTCGATGATGCTTATACACCTGTAGACAACCCTCGCTCTGACATGACTCTCTATGTCATCAAGTCGATCAAAACTTCCTCGACAGATTTCTCTACAATTCTCAATGCTTCCCACATACGCACTCGGGGTAAACAATTTGTGGGATCGGGGAATAACTCAGACACGATAATAAGATATAGAATGAGAGAACAATGATCACTGTATAAACTCATCTTATTCTATGGGCTCGAATTCTCAATTGGAAAAAGTGTTCTCGGTGTGTGGCACGACGAGCTAAATAGGTAAATCGACAATTGTTGGCTTGCAATGGGTATGAGCCTCCATTAACTCCTGTTCGATTCGTTATGGCATGGTACAATGGTCAAATGATGAAACTTTATTGCTTTTCTGTCCGTTCGGAGAAGAAGTCAAATGGATAGATTGGCCCCAACGGCTATATTGCTTCATCATGGTGAAGTGACATGTGTCGTTATTATGATATCTCGACGAAGCTCTAATTCTACAATTTTTCTTTTTGCGAGGTCTCCTCTAGAACCTCCTGTAACCGTTTAGTATTAGCCCTTTTCTTTCCTAACTGTCTATCCTTCTTTCCAGTGAGCTTCGTCTCGGTAATGATTTTATCATTCTAATTCTTTTCTTCTTTGGTATTAGATACTTCGGACTGTTGAAATTCTTTCCTAGGGTTCCTGGATAATACTTCTTCTGTGTCTGGGATAGGTAATTCAATTTTCTGAGGATCCTCTAGTGTTTTCTTAGCTTTGACATCCAATATTCTAGTATTAAATATATGCGATCTACTCTCATGTTCCTAAATCAAGTGTGTGATCCTTCTGGTCATAAAGTCTTTTAACTCTTGCTTCTTCTATTCCAAAACTTCTTCTGCTTCCTTTCATCTAGCTTTATCTCTATCAATCCAAGGTTTTCCTATTAGCATGGTAAACATGGCACTCTCTTCAACAAATTTAATAATCTAAAAGTCTTCTTCTGTCGAAGTTCCATTGACAGTCATAGGTATCCTAGCAAGCCTTCCACATAGATTTACTAGCTTTCATTTGAATAAACCTATTCCTCCTAGCGAAGGGATCATAACATGCCTTCCTATAGCTTCCCAGGTTCTCTCTGGCATAATATTCATCTGTGTTTCCTCATCCAGAACACAGTCAATGTCGAAGTCTCCTATTCTTGATTCGATGCATTCCTTCTCTTTGAATTTCTCTGATAAGCTGACATTTCAGTGGTCATTCAGGGTTTGTTTCATCTGTATCAATACTTTCTCTGATTCTTTCTGGAGTTCTACCTTTTCTGGATCTGCCTTAGGGTTCTTTTGATTCAAGTTCATTCCTTTAAGCTTAGCGATCTTTCTAGGGAAATACAATACTTCATGGTCTTGAGATTTACATCAAAGACAACTAGGTCTTCCACCAAGGTATTCTTTAGCAAGATGTCCCAGCCTTCTGCAACTATAATAGAGGGTTAATCATCTCTTCCTTTTAAATGATCCCCAACATTTTTTGTACTGCACACTAGGATCATATGAGCTAACCTGAAACAAATTCTTTCTAGGATCCTGCATCCATTTGTTAGTCCAAAAATCTTTTCTATGCATAGGTATAACATATCTTTCATGATTCTTATCATATCTATTCATAACAAATATTTTTTCATCTATCAGTGCCCCAGTTTTTAAGCTAGGACATAAACTATCAAACATACCTAGATTCATACACTAGAAACACAAATTTCTACTTATCTTACTTTTATAGAGCACAAAAATTTCAGATCTAAGAATTTTTAACTATTCTTACCTTTATCAGAGCACAGAGCTTGTAGATCTTACCTCTTTTAGTTAGAAGTTTCCAATTTTACCTTTCTTAGAGCACAAATTTTTCAGATCTTTCTTCTTTTCTTCAGATCCGGACTCCATTCATTAGATCAAGATTCTTTCCTTCAGATCTAGCCTTCTCCCTTTAGCACAGAGCTTCACAGGTTAAGTAAAATGCTATGTACTAGGGCAATAGATCTACGCACAGATCATTCACACTTTTAGATCAAATCTTTTCACAACGTTTCTTCTTCCTTAGTTCCCAACAATCATAGTTTCGGTACTAGCAATAGAACCATTTGTTGACACAGGGGCAGACCCAGGGTTCAATTCTAGAACATCGCACTGACAAAACCCTAACTGTTGACCCTTTCGACAACACCTTTGAAGAAGATGAAGTCTCACCCGAGGTAAAGGCACAGGTGGTTTCAGGACTCAAGTGTCTGCAACCTTAGCTGGGACACAGATATGTGATTGTATTACTTAATAAATAATTTAGCACCTTCATTTCCTTAACATGCAATCATTATTTACTTCGCAGATAAAACAAAGCCTCGCAGTATCCACACTAATCTATCGTATACAATCACTTAGCATAAGTAAATAGGTTATATGTAACCGATAAAGCACTGAGTATATTCATGTACATTAGATCTAACATTCTATACATCATTATCACTGAGCATAAGAAAATCTATCTAATCATATCAAAGCCCTAAGAAAATAATACATAAACACATTCAGACAAGCACCAAACAAGATAACACAGTCTTTACGTGGTTCATCCCTCTCCTGGGGCTACGTCCACCAACTCTTCTTCTTTATTTCCTTTAGTTAATCTTTTACAGCACAAAGCTTCAAACCCTTACTCCATAGAGGACAGAAGATCTACGCAACTTGATAGATCCTTCTTCCCCACGTTACAACACTAAGTGTTTCACAATCTGTCACTACTACTTGCACTCAACTATGCAAGTCTCTTACAATCATGCACAATGCATCCAAAAACCCTACTTTCACTTAGCATACATACATTCACATCACTTAGATCTAGCACTTAGCCTTTCATTCGTCTCCCCTTCCTGGAGGTCGATACAGCCCCACATCTGTGTCATCAAAATAAATTTTTGATTAGTCCTTGGATCAAAGAGATAAAAACATTTTACATAGTAAAATTTGCAAAAACATTAAAAACAGAACAAAATGTGTACTTCTTACCTAAGTCACCCCACTAAGCATCCTTATGAAGAACCAAATCCAGATCTCCTTGAAAATCCAAGCTAGCATATGCATAGTCATCGATCATCAGCATCTGGGGCCTCAACCAGTCAAAAAATGAATCGTTATATTTGATTATAGACCCTTCTATGAGTCGAGCCATGAGGTTACACCACCTCATCATCCTCAGATCCTGTGGGGCCAGTAAACCCCAGTCTACCTATAGATGCAGCAGTGGGACCTCTCAAGGAAGAATGACACCAAAAGTGACCCGTACCCAAACTTCTTCAGGTTACCCCTTCTGCACTTTGTTAGTTGCCTCTTCATACTGCGGAGAATTGCGTCCGACCAATTGAAAACCTGAGGCTCTGTGCACTCTATTGCATATTGGAAATAGCTCTGGAGAGCCATGTGCAGAGAAACAATCCTGGCCATGCGTGAAATGGTAAACAAGATAGTCTGCAAGGTCAGATTTTGGACACCCCAGATGGTGACCTTACCCTTTCTTCTCTCTGCCTTGGGAACACAAAATTGGCGAACATACTCGCTGATAGGAAGTTTTCCACCTCTACTGTTATAGGACTAATTGGTAGGTGCGGACACTAACTGATCTCCCTAGATCCACCTAGATATAGAACAAAACACACCAGAACATGAAGCTTTCCTTAAGTTTTAGATATTGAGTTTACTAACTAAAGAGGGATAAGTGACATACCTTTTAAAAGTCGCTTCCTCTCACCATCACCATCCTAGATTCATTTCAATGCTCATATAATGATGATCCTGCAAAAGAACGCAACCAACCAAAGTGATAGAAATAACATAAACTCAATGTAAACCTATGTATGTGATCAAGGAATCATACAATAAAACAATACAAGCTTTATAGGAAAGAATCATATTACTGTATCATATTAAATGTGAAAGAGAGATTACAACCATGGACTTGATGTCGTAAGGTCCCTTCCAACTGTCCTTTATTCCCCATACACTTTCACTCCAATAATTCTGAGAGCACAGATCTGATAATATTCACAATCTATCTTGACAAAGTAGCTCATCTAGCCAAGCTAAAAATCTCCAAAACTCAATCCAATCCAAGCTAATCCCAAAAGCTCCAAGCTCAAAAGCTCACCTTCTCCATGAGATATCCTCTCCTTTTATAATTTGAAGAGGATAAGGTGAGGAGCTTAGGATGATCCCACTAAATAATGAAAGCAAGTAAGATCCAAACCATTCAGATGCCACCTCACCGTAGAAGTTTCTCCTTCTAGAAGATTCGAGAAAACGCTTGTTTTTCCCACATGTAGGCATTCTAGCACCCTACCTATAGAGAAACCTGTGAACATCTCGCACCCTAGCTATGGTACAACCTGCGAGAATCAAGCATTCTCGCACCCTGCCTATATAGCAACCTGCGAACTTCCTTTTTTACAGGGTTTTTACAAGGGAAAATGCAACTTCTTTTCTCAGGAAAAGTTATGCTCCCTTCTCTCTTCAGGAACTTAGGCCACTAACCCCTCTGAAGGCAACAAATAGGTTTACATCATTAACGGTCATAGGGATGATGAAAATAATGTGTAACATCTACCTCTGGTCAGAGTAGCATGGTATCCACGTCGTGACAACCCCATCAGAAAATAGATATCCTCGATATCTAGTGTAAGAATGTGGACCCCTACATGAAATACCTATTGATCCACATCCCACATGTGGACCAGGTACTCTAACAACCTGAGTTGGGCTCTCATTCCCGAGATCTTGAAAAATTTAAAGAGTGCACATTCCTGTAGGGCAACAATTGTACCCAGATCATTTCTGACAATGGAATCATCCTCCTCGTGTTCTCTTTCCCTCCATTCCAACATCGTGATGATCAA
The DNA here is from genome assembly GCA_010110895.2 of Picea sitchensis. Lineage (NCBI taxonomy): Eukaryota > Viridiplantae > Streptophyta > Pinopsida > Pinales > Pinaceae > Picea > Picea sitchensis. The sequence goes on along the minus strand of SNQJ01S0152431.1, from coordinate 15,657 downwards.
TAGCTACAATGGATCCATAAGAAGGAAGTCAACAACTTGATTTAACCTCTTACATAAATTTTTGTTGAGTAAAAACATGCATGAAAATACATTTTTCGGTCCTCGCAGGTGAAGCTTGCACACAATGCGAGATTCTTGTAGGTCTCAAATGGCCCACCTGCGAGAATGTTTGAGCACACCCACTGGTGCTAAAATGGACTCAAACACTTACATTTTCCAATAAAATTCAATTTTAATCCATGAAAAAGTTGAAGAATCAAGAGATTACCTCATTGGCCGAAACCATTTTCAGAATGATCACTTGTACCTCCCGCAATCGAGAAAATAAATTTGGGGAAAAAAGAGGTGTGTTGGACAATTTTTTGACAAAGTAACAATGAAATGGTAAAAAGGGCTTTTCACCCATATTTATTCACTTTTTTACTATTTCTCATTGATTGCTTACGTTATTTTTATTATTTTTCTTAAAAAACTAATACCCTAATGGCCTTGTCAGTATGGTTTTTAGTAGGTAGGTGACCTAGAAGTATGAACGATGGTGTACGAGTATTGTTTCCTTTTTTCGTCCCATGTACGAATACCCTTTTAGGGTTTTGTAGGAAAAACCTCAAGCTCAGTATTCGTTCATTCTCACGCTCGAAAATACATGAGAACGCAACCGAGTATACTTTTCTCCTATTTTCGTACTCGTCATGGTAACACGAAAACGACGAAAATAAGGGAGTATCATTTAAGCTCTTTTCACGCTCCATAAAAACGAAAAGATTGTCCAGCGATATTTGTTCTTTTCATGGTCATAAAAATATTTGAAGAAAAAATTTGATGAGTGATAGTTTATCACTTTTTCGGTCTCGTCAAACTAATTTACAAAAAAGGAACTGGGAGAGTTCTCTTTAAGTGTTTTTCAGACTCTCAAAACATGAAAAACCCCTGAATTTTTTATATTTGGACTCGTTAAACAAACATCGAAAGGCCCTTTATGGGACCAAAC
>SNQJ01S0152431.1:0-14656 GCA_010110895.2 Picea sitchensis | reverse complement strand
TACGAAGGTTCTAGAAGAGGATCTTCTAGAAAATGAGTTGGCATTCACATGGTTTGCATCCTACTGACTTCTCAGATTTATTGGGATCATTGTCATCCCTTTAACCAAATATCCTTCTCCTATATAATGAAAGGTTTCTCAAGGAAGAGGTTAGGAAATATTGAATAAAGAATTGATGAAGGAATTGATTCAGAATTGTGTGAGGAATATTGTTTGAATTGATGCTTGAGGCCTCCATTTGCTTATCAAGCCACAACATATCTTCTTCATGCAAGTGTGGAGAAAGTGTGTGTGTTGGAATGAAGCACCACCGAAAGGAAGCTTGTGACATCAAGGCAATCTGGTTATATCTTATGCTTTCATTTAATATAAATACAGTGGCATGTCCCTTTCCCATAAAATCATTCTTATTTTATTACATGACTCCTTGTTCACATGTTTAGGTCTTCATTGAATATATTATTGTTTCTTTCACCTTGGTCCATTTGTGTCATTGTAGATCTGATATCTCAAGACTACCAAAGAGAAGCAGGGACACCAGAGACATAAGGAAGCGATATCTAAAGGTATGTCATTTACTCCTTTCTCAATGATAAATTCAATGATTGTAACTTAGGGGAAGTGTCATGTCCTGTCCTATTTTGTTCTAGATCTAGGTGGATCTAGGGAGATCTATGAATGTTTGCATATACCGATTTATCTAATAACATGAGCTTCAACTTTATCGGCAATCTGGTGTAATTGAGTGGGCTCATCAACTAGTTCTAGTGTTCCAACTGTCAGGGGTGCAGTGGATACTGTGCAGTTGGACTGTAGTGCCTGCTGCACTTCTTGAAGCTTGACCTTGATGCAACTGAACACCTCCTCCTGCTTGGATTCGTACTTCTCAGTGATCTCCAGTGAATAATCATTCAGTGAAGCGACGAAGAAGTCGAAGTCGTCTGAGGTGAGGGTGGTATTGAATTTGGTTCTAGTTGCTTTCATTTTCTTCCTTGAACAAGGTTTCATAGGGTAAACCTTCCTTTTCTTTGAGGGATCCTCCTCATCTCTTGGCAGTTAAACCTTACCTTTATTTTGTTCTATTTCTATTCCATCACCCCCTTGCTCAGCTAAAATAGACGTGGTATTTATGGATGCGCTATCTAAATCATCGAACTCTTCAGTCGTATTTATCTTGCTAGGTCTGGCTGTATCTGGTGCAGTTTCGGGGTTGTCAACATCGGACATCTCTATGGGGTCTGCTAGAAAAAGGAGGTCTGTCAACCATTCCTTAATAAACTCCTCCAAGTCATCTTCCATTAACTTGTAGTATGATTGTAGCTATTGGTGATGCTCATTAGCACACGCTGTGATATAGATCAAGTGGCAGTCTGCATTGAATTTCATCAATGGCCTAAATCTGTGAAGTGTGCTCAGGGTTATGTGAGGCATGGCCTATATGGCTACCTTCAAGTGGTTATAATACATGTAGAAGATGAAATTTTGTTTCCACTTCTTGTTCATTTTGCTAGAATATCACAACGTACTAAACTTTGCGTCCAGTGGTTCAAAGGGCTCGACATCCGGGAAGGTTGCACCTTCTGGCATCTCCCATGTAATGAAAGTGATTAATATGAGAAACCAACTAAAATGGAACTCGTACCCTTGGTCCTGCGCTTCCATGCAGTCCAGGTTTAGTTGGTTCACCAAGTATTTGTCCCAATTCATATGTAGGCCCTCAGCGCACCTCCTTGCGAGGTTGACTAGAAATCCGGTTACTTGGGTCAGTCGGTTCTTGGGAACTAGCTTGCTTGCAATCATCTAACAGGAAAGGTACATTGCGCCACTCTAGATAGAGGCTACATTGTAGCCTCATATGCCCTTCTCTACATCTCTATACATATCCTTTATCCTCTAGGTGAGAGCGCGATCTACGGTCTTTTTGGGGTAGAAATCCTGTGTGTCAGGGCCCTGCATGCTTAGCCCTGTGATCCGATTGATCAAATTTGGATCCACTGTGATGCGACAGTTCAACCATAATTATCCTCCATGATAGAAAAAAAACATTAAATTGACACACGCGTTAACTTATTGATGCCTCCTGAAGTGAGAAATCTTCATTACATTAAGTAGGGTTGACTATGCGAGGTTCTGGGTCCATGATTGAGCGATAATCTTGGAGTTCTTTCCTTTTTTTTGCGTCATATATTTATGAGGGGTGAGCATAATGTAAACCGTCTTGTCTCCGAGGTTGAAGTCATTAAAATTCAATGCGATGAGCTTATCCTGGTCGGAACGAACTGTGTACACTTCTTTCGGAAGGTACGCAGTGATCAAAGCATACTCAAATCTGTGGGGTACACTGTCACGGTTGATGGTGCTGCTCATAGGTGGTAGATAAGAAGGTATAATGCTCAGAATCATCTTAGCATTCACGATATTGTCTCTATAATTCATCTGTTTCTCATCATCTGGTCGGGATGGACTAGATCGAGCAGTGGAAGGAGAGGTCTGTAGTCCTCTCATCGAAGATGCTTGTACACCTGTAAACAACCCTCGCTCTGACATGACTCTCTTTGTCATCAATTCGATCAAAAATTCCTCGGTGGCTTTGTCTACAACGCTCAATGCTTCCAACATACGCACTCGGGGTAAACAATTCGTAGGATTGGGGAACAACTCAGACATGGTAATGAGATAGCGAACAAGATCACAATGATCACTATATAAAATTGGCTTAGTCTGTGGGCTCGAATTCGCAGGTGGAAAAAGTGTTCTTGGTGCATGGCACGATGAGCTAAATAGGTAAATAAAAAACAATTGGCTTGCAATGGGTATGAGCCTCGATTTACTACTGTTTGATTCGTTATGGCATGGTCCAATGGTTGGATGATGAGCCTTTATTTCTTTTCTATCTGTTCGAAGCATAAGTCGAATGGATAGATCGGCCCCAACGACTATATTGCTTCGTCATGGAAAAGTGCCATGTGTCGCTATTATGATATCTCGGCGAAGCTCAAATTCTGCAATTTTTATTTTTGCGAGGTCTCCTCTAGAACCTCCTATAACCTTTCAGTATTAGCCCTTTTCTTTCTTAACTTTCTAGCCCTCTTTCCAGTGAGCTTCATCTCGGTAATTATTTTCTCATTCTAATTCTTTTCTTCTTTGGTCTTAGGTACTTTGCACTATTGAAATTATTTCGTAGGGTTCCTGGATAATACTTCTTTTGTGTCTGGGATACGTAATTCAATCTTCTAGGGATCGTCTAGTGTTTTATTATTTTTGACATCCGGGGTTCTCGTATTAAATATCTGTGATCTTCTCTCTTGTTCCTCAATCAAATGCGCGATACTTATGGCCATAAAGTCTTTTAACTCTTTCTTCTTCTATTCCAAAACTTCTTCTTCTTCCTTTCGTCTGGATTGATCTCTATCAATCCAAGGTTTTCCTATTAGCATTGTAAATGGGGCGCTCTCTTCAACAAATTTAATAATCTCAAAGTATTCTTCTATCGAAGTTCCATTGACATTCATAGGTATCCGAGAGAGCCTTCCACATAGGTTTACTAGATTTCGTTTGAATAAACCTATTCCTCCTAGTGAAGGGATCATAGTAGGCCTTTCTATAGCTTTCCAGGTTCTCTTTGGCATAATATTCATCTGTGTTTCCTCATCCAGAACGTAGTCAGTGTCGAAGTGTCCTATTCTTGCTTCGATGCATTCCTTCTCTATGAATATCTTTGATAAGATGACATGTCAGTGGTNCATTCAAGGTTTCTTTCATTTGTATCAATTATTTCTCTGAATCTTTCTGGGGTTCTAACTTTTCTGGATCTGCCTTAGGGTTCTCTTGATTCAGTTTCATTCCTTCAAGCTTAGCGATCATTATAGGGAAATCCAATATTTCATGGTCTAGATATTTACAACAAAGACAACTAGGTCTTCCACCAGGGCATTCCTTAGCAAGATGTACCAGCCTTCTGCAACTGTAACAGAGGGTTAATCCTCTCTTCCTTTTAAATGATCCCCGACTTCTTTTCTACTGCGCACTAGGATCGTATCATCTAACCTAAAACAAATTCTTTCTAAGATCCTACATCCATTTGTTAGTCCAAACATACTTTATATGCATAGGTATAACATATATTTCATGATTCTTATCAGATCTATTCATAACAAATCTTTTTTCATCTATCAGTGCCCTAGTTTTTAAGCTAGGACATAATCTGTTAAACATACCTAGATTCATACTCTACAAACAAAAATTTCTACTTATCTTACTTTTATAGAGCACAAAGATTTCAGATCTAAGACTTTTTAATTATTCTTACCTTTATCAGAGCACAGAGCTTGCAGATCTTATCTCTTTTAGTCCGAAGTTTCCACTTTTACCTTTCTTAAAGCACAAAGATTTCAAATCTTGCTTCTTTTTCTCAGATCTGACCTCCATTCTTCATATCGGGCTTCTTTCGTTCAGATCTAGCCTTCTCCCTTTAGAACAGAGCTTCACAGGTTAAGTAAAATGTTGCATACTAGGGAAAGAGATCTACGCATAGAGCTTTCCATTTTAGATTGAATCTTTGCATAAATTTTCTTCTTCCTTAGTTCCCAACAATCACAGTTTTGGTACTGACAACAAAACCATTTTTTGGCATAGGGGCAAACCCAGGGTTCAACACTACAACATTGTACCAAAAAATCCCTAACTACCGGCCCTTTGGCAACACTTGCGAAGAAGATGAAGTCTCACCTGAGGTAGAGGCACGGGTGTTTGCAAGAATCAAGTGTATGCAACCTTAGATGGGACATAGATCTGTGATTGTATTACTTAATAAATCATTTATCACCTTCAGTTCCTTAACATGCAATCATTATCTACTTCGCAGATAAAACAGAACCTTGCAGTATCCACACTAATCTACTGTATAAAAGAACTTAGTATAAGTAAATAGGTTATATGTAATTGATCAATCACTGAGTATATTCATGTACATTAGATCTAACATTCTATACATCATTAGCACTGAGCATAAGAAGATCTATCTAATCATCTCAAAGCACTAAGAAAAGAAGACATAAACACATTCATACAAGCACCAAACAAGATAACACAGTGTTTATGTGGTTCACCCCTCTCCTGGGGCTATGTCCACCAACTCTTCTTATTTATTTCCTTCAATCAATCTGTTATAGCACATAGCCTCAAACCCTTACTCCACACAGGACAAAAGATCTACGCAGCTCGCTAGATCCTTCTTCCTCGCTTTATAGCACTAAGCCTTTCACAATCTGTCACTACTAATTTCACTGAGCTATGCAAGTCTCTTACAATCATGCACAATGCATCCAAAAACCCTACTTTCACTTAGCATATATTCACATCACTTAGATCTAGCACTTAGCCTTTCATTTGTCTCCCCTTTTTATTCCTAGCCTAGGCATCTATTTATATATACAAAATAGGCCTAAACATGGGTAAACCCATGGGCTGACATCCATTTCCTGTTACATATACCCAAAAACCCAAAACGAGGCCCAAAAGAGGGCTGGGATCCCGTGATCTCTGCTTCATCTTGTGCTCCTCCTTCGACAGGTTTTCAAAGTCCCAAACTAGGTCAACATGACCAAGAAACTCCCAAAACTTGGTCAAGGGCCAACATGCCCCCAACACTCAAATATGACTCGTCCTGTGTCACTCTGGTTTGACCAAATCTACCTCGAATGCCTCGATATTGGCCTGAGCTACTTCGACTTGCTGCTTTGTTGTGGCCTCTTTCTCGGTGAACTCCTGGATCATTGCGTCGTTCACCGGTCCTTCTAAGCGTTGTTCTGCTGTGAGGACGACTTGGTCTAGCTCTGCTCCTTGGCTCTCATTCTCTGTAAACAATAGACATGCCTTGTATTACATAGGTTGAAGTTGTTGAGTGACTTCCATGATAACAGGACAACAACAACTATTATGGATAGATCGGCCCCAACGACTATCTTGCTTCGTCATGGCGAAGTGCCATGTGTCACTATTATGATATCTTGGCAAAGCTCCAATTCTGCAATTTTTCTTTTTGCAAGGTTTCCTCTAGAACCTCCTGTAACCTTTCAGTACTATCCCTTTTCTTTCTTAACTTTCTAGCCTTCTTTCCAGACAGCTTTTTCTTGGTAATGCTTTCCTCATTCTGATTCTTTTCTTATTTGGTCTTAGGTACTTCGCAATGTTGAAATTATTTCCTAGGGTTACTAGATAATACTTCTTCTATGTCTAGGATAGGTAATTCAATCTTTTGAGGATCCTCTAGTGTTTTCTTAGCTTTGACATCCGTGATTCTAGTATTAAATATCCATGATCTTCTCTCATGTTCCTCAATCAAGTGCACGATCCTTCTAGTCATAAAGTATTTTAACTCTTTCTTCTTCTATTCCAAAACTTCTTCTGCTTCCTTTCATCTGGTTTGATCTCTATCAATCCAAGGTTTTCCTATTAGCATGGTACATGGGGCGCTCTCTTCAACAAATTTAATAATCTGAAAGTCTTCTTCTATCGAAGTTCCATTGACATTCATAGGTATCCGAGTGAGCCTTCCACATAGGTTTACTAGCTTTCCTTTGAATAAAACTATTCCTCCTAGTGAAGGGATCATAGCAGGCCTTCCTATAGCTTCCCAGGTTCTCTCTGGTATAATAATCATCTACGTTTCCTCATCCAGAACACAGTCAATGTCGAAGTCTCCTATTCTTGCTTCGATGCATTCCTTATCTTTGAAGATCTTTGATAAGATGACATGTCAGTGGTCATTCAGGGTTTCTTTCATCTGTATCAATACTTTCTCTTATTCTTTCTGGGGTTCTACCTTTTCTGGATCTACCTTAGGGTTCTCTTGATTCAGGTTCATTCCTTCAATCTTAGCGATCATTCTAGGGCAATCCAATACTTCATGGTCTAGAGATTTACAAAAAATACAACTAGGTATTCTACCAGGGCATTCCTTAGCAAGATGTCCCGACCTTCTGCAACTGTAACAGAGGGTTAATCCTCTCTTCCTTTTAAATGATCCCCAAATTATTTTGTACTACTCACTAGGATCATATGAGATAACCTGAAACAAATTATTTCTAGGATTCTGCATCCATTTGTTAGTCCAAACATCTTTTCTATGCATAGGTATAACATATCTTTCATGATTCTTATCAGATCTATTCATAAAAAATATTTTTTCATCTATTAGTGCCCTAGTTTCTAAGCTAGGACAAAATCTATCAAACATACCTAGATTCATACTCTAGAGACAAAAAATTCTACTTATCTTACTTTTATAGAGCACAAATCTTTCAGATCTAGGACGTTTTAACTATTCTTACCTTTATCAGAGCACAGAGCTTGTAGAGATTACCTATTTTAGTCAGAAGTTTCCACTTTTACCTTTCTTAGAGCACAAAGCTTTCAGATCTTGCTTATTTTCTTCATATCCAACCTTCATTGTTCAGATTGGGCTTCTTTCCTTCAAATCTAGCATTTTCCCTTTAGCACAAAGCTTCACAGGTTAAGTAAAATGTTTTTACTAGGGAAACAGATATACGCAAAGAGATTTCACACTTTTAGATCGAATCTTTGCACAAAGTTTCTTCTTCCTTAGTTCCCAAGCATCATAGTTTCGGTATCGGCAATGGAACCATTTTTTGGAACAGGGGAAGACCCAGGGTTCAACGCTAAAACATTGCACCAACAAAACCCTAACTACTGACCCTTTTGGAAACTCCTGAGAAGCAGATGAAGTCTCACCCAAGGTACAGGCATGGGTGGTTGTAGGACTCAAGTGTCTAAAACCTTACCTGGGACATAGATCTATGATTGCATTACTTAATAAATCATTTCTCACCTTCGGTTCCTTAACATGTAATCATTATCTTCTTCGTAGATAAAATAGAGCCTCGTAGTATCCACACTAATCTACTGTATACAAGCACTTAGCATAAGTAAATAGGTTAGATGTAACCAATCAAGCACTGAGTATATTCATGTACATGAGATCTATCATTCTATACATCATTAGCACTGAGCATAAGCATATCTATCTAATCATCTCAAAGCACCAAGCAAAGAAGACATAAACACATTCAGACAAGCACCAAGAAGGATAACATAGTGTTTACGTCGTTCACCCCTCTCCTAGGGATACTTCTACCAACTCTTCTTCTTTATTGCCTTCATTCAATTTGTTACAACACAGAGTCTCAAACCCTTACTCTGCATAGGACAAAATATCTACGCAGCTCGCTAGATCCTTCTTCCTCGCGTTACAACACTAAGCCTTTCACAATTTGTTACTACTGCTTGCACTCAGCTATGAAAGTCTCTTACAATATTGCACAATGCATCCAAAAACCCTACTTGCACTTAGCATACATTCACATCACTTAGATCTAACACTTAGCCTTTCATTCGTCTCCCCTTTTTCTTCCTAGCCTAGGCATCTATTTATATATACAAAATAGGCCTAAACATGGGTAAACCCATGGGCCAACATCCCTTTCACATTACATATACCCAAAAACCAAAAAAGAGGCCCAAAAGGGGGTTGAGATCCCATGATCTCCACTTCGTCTTGTGCTCCTCCTTCGGCAGGTTGTCTAAGTCCCAAACTAGGTCAACATGACCAAGAAATGCCCAAAACTTGGTCAAGGGACAAAACCCCCCAACACTCACTTGTGACTCATCCTGTGTCAGTCTGGTTTGACCAACTTTGCCTCAAACGCCTCGAGCTTGGCCTGAGCTGCTTCGACTTGCTATTTTTTTGTGGTCTCTTTCTCGGTGAACTCCTGGATCACTACGTCGTTCACCGATCCTTCTAANGTATTGCATAGGTTGAAGTTTTTGAGTGACTTCCATCACTTTTATTTGAATCATATGAATCTAATTCTGAGTTGTGCGTTGTTCATGAGATCTCTTCATTCTATCTACTGCTGACAGGGCCTTCAGTTGTGCCTGTAGTGTATCCGCATGTTTTTTTCCTTCCTGGAGCTACAATTCCAGCGCCTGTAATTTTGGATTCTATGTAAGGTTTTCATATGTCTGGGCACTCTAGTTACTTAGCCTCTTTCACTCCAAGCAAGAGATTTTAATCTGCCCACTGCGCTGCAAGCAGTTGCTTCTCACTGATCTCTTATCTCATGAGAGGTTTTATGTTTAGCGTGGAGCTCTAAATATGCGATGCACTGCTAGATCTTCTAGATTACCTCTTCGAGTTGTGCCACCTACTATGGAACTTTTTCTTCGGTCTTCACTTCAACGATTGTCATAGAGAGAAGTTCTCTGTTGACCCTTTCCTTAACTTCAAGTTGCATGGTGAGCAATTGTTCCTTGTTTTGTTGTAGCTCTGATTTGTCTACATGCCACTTTGCTTGGAGAGCAATTTTTTTGTGTTCTACATTGTTGTGATGTTCTAGCAGATATCCATGTGCTCATGCCAGAGCCTGGGTGGCTTGCACTATTTCTTCTTGAGCCCGTCAAAGGCAAGCTTCAACTATATTGAAAATCCAGTGTAATTGAGCGATCTCATCACCTAGTTCTGGTGTTCCAACTATCAGGGGCACAGTGGATACTGCGCAGTTGGACTGTAGTGCCTGCTACACTTCTTGAAGATCATCCTTTATGTGACTAAACACCACCTCCTTCTTGGCTTCCTACTTCTCTTCTATCTCCAACGAATTATCGTTCAGTGCAGTGACGATGAAGTCAAATTCGTCTGAGGTGAGGGTGGTCTCGAATTTGGTTCTAGTCACTTTCATTTTCTTCCTTGAAGAAGGTCTCGGAGGGGAAACCTTCCTTTTCTTCAAGGGATCCTCTTCGTCTCTTGGCGGTGTAACATCGCCTTTCTTCTATTCTATTTCTGTGCCATCACCCCCATGCTCGACTGAAATAGACACGGTCTTTATGGATGTGCTATCTAAATCGTTGAACTCTTCGGTCTTCTTTATCTTTCTAGGTCTGGCTGTATCCAACGCAGTTTCGGGGCTATCAACATCAGACATCTCTGCGGGGTCTGCTGGAACAAGGAGGTCCACCAACCATTCCTTAGTAATATCCTCCAAGTCATCTTTCGTTAACTTGTAGTATGACTGTAGCTCTTGGTGGTGCTCATCAATGCGCGCTATGATGTAGATGAAGTGGCGGTCCATGCTAAATTTCATCAGTGGCATGTATGGCTACCTTCAAGTGGTTATAATACATGTGGAAGATGGCATTTTATTTCCACTGCTTGCTCATGTCGTTGGAATACCACAACGTACTGAACTTCGCGGCCAGTGGTTCAAAGGGATCGACATCTGGGAAGGTTGCAGCTTCCTGCATCTCCCATACGATGAAAGTGATTAATATGAGCAACCAGCTAAAATGGAACTCGTACCCCTAGTCCTGTGCTTCCCTGCAGTCCATTTCTAGTTGTTTCACCACATATTTGGCCCAATTAATATGTAGGCCCTCCGCGCACCTCTTTGCGAGGTCGACTAGAAATATGGTTACTTGGGTCGGTCAGTTCTTGCAAACTAGCTTGCCTGCAATCATCTAATAGGTAAGGCACATTGTACCACTCTGGATAGAGCCTACATTGTAGCCTTGCATTTACTTCTCTACATCTCTGTTCATATCCTTTATCCTCTGGGAGAGAGCGTGATCTGCGGTCTTTTCGGAGTAGAAATCCTATGCGTCGGGGCCTTGCATGCTTAGCTATGTGATCCTATTGATCAACTTCGTATCCAATGTGATGTGGCAGTTCAACCATAATTATACTCCATGATAGCAGGACAACAACAACTTTACGCACACGTTCACTTCTTGATGCCTCCTGAAGTGAGAAATCTTCCTTACATTAAGTACGATTGACTGCGTGAGGCTCTGGGTCCATGATTGAGCAATAATCTTAGAGTTCTTTCCTTTGGTTCACATCAGATATTTATGAGGGGTGAGCATATTGTAAACCTTCCTATCACCGAGGTTGAAGTTAGTGAACTTCAACGCGATAAGCTTATCCTAGTCAGAATGAACTGCGTGCACTTCTTTTGGAAGGTACGCAGTGATCAAAGCATACTCAAATTTGTGGGGTACACTATCACGGTTGGTGTCACCACTCAGAGGTGGTAGATAAGAAAGTATAATGCTCAGAATCAGCTTAGCATTCACGATATCATCTCTGTGCTTCATCCATTTCTCATCAGCTGCTCGGGATGGACTGGATCAAGTAGTGGAAGGAGAGGCCTGCAGTCCTCTCATCAATGATGCTTATACACCTATAGACAACCCTTTCTCCAACATGACTCTCTCTATTATCAATTTGATCAAAACATCCTCGGTGACTTTCTCTACAATGCTCAATGCTTCCGTCATACGCACTCGGGGTAAAAAATTCACGGGATTGGGGAACAACTCTGACATGGTAAAGATAGAGAACGAGAGCAAAATGATCATTGTATAAACTTGGCTTAGTCTGTGGGCTCGAATTCACAGTTGGAAAAATTGTTCTCGGTGCATGGCACAATGAGCTAAATAGGTAAATCAACAATGATTGGCTTGCAATGGGTATGAGCCTCCATTAACTCATGTTTTATTCATTATGGCGCAATCCAATGATCAGATGACGAACCTTTATTTCTCTTATATCCATTCGGAGTAGAATTCGAATGATCGGCCTTCTGTAACTGTAATAGAGGGTTAATCCTCTCTTCCTTTTAAATGGTCCCAAGCTTCTTCTGTACTGCACACTAGGATCGTATGAGCTAACCTGAAACAAATTCTTTTTAGGATACTGCATCCATTTGTTAGTCCAAAAATATTTTCGATGCATAGGTATAACATATCTTTCATGCTTCTTATCATATCTATTCATAACAAAAAAAATTTCATCTATCAGTTCCCTAGGATTTAATCTAGGACATAATCTATCAAACATAGCTAGATTCATACTCTAGAAAAAAAAAATTCTACTTATCTTACTTTTACAGAGCACAAATCTTTCAGATCTAAGACTTTTTAACTATTCTTACCTTTATCAGAGCACAAATCTTGCAGATCTTAACTCTTTTAGTCAGAGGTTTCCACTTTTACCTTTCTTAGAGCACAAATCTTTCAGATCTTGCTTCTTTTCTTTAGATCTAAGCTCCTTTCTTCATATCGAGCTTCTTTCCTTCATATATGGCCTTCTCCCTTTAGCACAAAGCTTCATAGTTCAAGTAAAATGTTGCGTACTAGGGAAACAAATCTACGCACAAAGCTTTCAAACTTTTAGATCGAATCTTTGCACAAAGTTTCTTCTTCCGTAGTTTCCAACAATCACAGTTTCGGTCCCGGCAACGGAACCATTTGTTGGCATAGGGGCAGACACAGGGTTCAGCACTACAACAAAACCCTAACTACCAGCCCTTTCTGCAACACCTGCGAAGCAGATGAAGTCTCACCCGAGGTAGAGTCAAGGGTGGTTGCAGGACTGAAGTGTCTGCAACCTTAGCTGGGACAAAAATCTGTGATTGTATTTATTAATAAAGCATTTAGCACCTTCAGTTCCTTAACATGCAATCATTATCTACTTCACAGATAAAAAAGAGCCTCCCAATATCCACATTAATCTACCGTATACAAGAACTTATCATAAGTAAATGGGTTATATGTAACCGATCAAGCACTGAGTATATTCATGTACATTAGATCTAACATTCTATACATCATTAGCATTGAGCATAAGAAGATCTATCTAATCATCTCAAAGCGCTTAGCAAAGAAGACATAAACATATTCAGACAAGCACCAAGCAAGATAACACAGTGTTTATGTGGTTCACCCCTCTCCTGGGGATACATCCACCAGCTCTTCTCCTTTATTTCCTTCATTCAATTTGTTACAACACAGATATGCGCAGCTCACTAGATCCTTCTTCATCATGTTACAACACTAAGCCTTTCACAATCCGTCACTACTACTTGCACCCAGCTATGCCAGTGTCATACAATCATGCACAATGCATCCAAAAACCCTACTTGCACTTAGCATACATTCACATCACTTAGATCTAGCACTTAGCCTTTCATTCATCTCTCCTTTTTCTTCCTAGCATAGGGATCTATTTATATATACAAAATAGGCCTAAACATGGGTAAACCCATGGGCCGACATCCCTTTCCCGTTACATATTCCCCAAAACCCAAAAAGAGGCCCAAAAGGGGGCTGAGATCCTGTGATCTTAGCTTTGTCTTGCGCTCCTCCTTCAACAAGCTGTCGAAGTCCCAAACTAGGTCAACATGACCAAGAAACTCCCAAAACTTGGTCAAGGGCCAACAGGGAGAGATTATTGGATGCAGAGGACAAATGCATGGTTCCAGGGGGATCATTGGCCACATAGATGCAAAGGATAGAGGCATGGTTCTAGGGAGAGCATGAGTGATATGACTTCAATATTTCATGCCATAATTTCAGTATTGCATCAGAGTGTTTCCATCAAAGCCAAAGGGGGATATTGTTGATTAAGGTTGGTTGTCATTGATGTCGACCCTTGAAGAAAGTCTAGCACCACAAAGGTTTGGGTACTGGACCAATTTTGTTTGATGAAAAGATGACTCATTATTATGTTGTCATGGTTTATAAGAAGTACAAATGGATGAACTCCAAAGTGGTCCCCTTATGGTGAAAGCCCTCATGGGAAAATTCTTTGTGGATTGAGTTATCCTAGAAGTATGGTTAGAGAACCCATGCTTAATTGTGGAATAATTAGATGACGGGAAGTGAATTTGTCAGTGAAACTATCCTAGATGGATAATTCTTGTCATGCCATTTCTAGTTGTACATGGAACTTCACATCACTCCTCATGGTTAGAGAGTTATGGCCATATGAAGTTGGAGAACCCTCATGAGTCATATAAAAGCCCCTAAAATTCAAAGTGTTTTCATAAGAAATAATTTTAAATGGAGAACTCCCTAAAATAAAGAAAGTGTAATGCTACATGAAAGCATAAATAAGAGGCAAGGCTCTCTCATTAAATCACACTTGAACAAATTGAATATCTTTTGTTGTGTGAGGCTTATTGCAAGTACTCATTGATACATCTGAAGTTGTGAAAGTCTGAGGTAGTACGAAGGGTTGAAGGTGAAATTCTCGGAATTACAACGAATACAAAAAACCCTATTTTCTGAGGCATACATGGGTTGGTTGTGTATATGGTGCATACATATTGAGGCGTACGTAGGATGGTTGTGTATAGGGTGCATACATGTTGGTAAATCCATGAAACTTGAGAAGATGAAGTTGCATAGGTTCTAAATTTTGAGATCAACCTCCCTAAAAGATATACAGTGCTCAAATACATCAGATCTATCCATTGATTCAAAAGGTATGTCTTATTTCTATGAATTGCTAGATTTTGATGTATGCATGAGAAATGGTTATGGAGATTTGAGGATTCTCCCTAGAGAGACTAGTGGTTGCATGGGATCTTCTGCATAAGTCAGATCTGCAGAAATACATTGATAATATATTTATCATTGATACTTCTTGTTGAAGCACATCTTGTATTTCTTGGCATATGTCTAAGGGTTTTTGTTGTACATGGTTGAGAGCTTGTATTTGTGAAGTGGTTTATGTATTGAGAGGATGAATATCAGAAAGGGTCTGATGACTAGATCATGTGAGGGTTATTATACTTGT
>SNQJ01S0152430.1:0-23093 GCA_010110895.2 Picea sitchensis | reverse complement strand
AGCAAAGATTCAAACTTACAGAGGTCAGTTCGAACAACTAAAGATGAAGGAAGATGAGAATATTGTAGCTTACTTCTTATGATTCAATGAAACAGTAAATGCAATCATGGGATTGGGAGAAGAAATCAAAGAATATGTAATTTTTCAAAAGGTACTAAGATCTCTTCCTATGATATTTGACCCTAAGATATCAACACTAGAAGAAAGATCAGATCTAAACTCAATAAGCATGGATGAACTACATGGAATATTCATAGCATATGAAATGAGAATTGAACACAAAAATCGATATGTAAAATAACCAGCCTTCAAAGCATCCAAAAGATCAAAGAAAAAGGGAAAGAAACAAGAAAAAGAACATAGCAACAATAGTGATGTCTTAGAAGGTGATGAAGAAGTGGCCAACTTTGTCAAAAGACTGAACAAGGGAACCGACGATAGGTATAGAGGTAAGATTCCTTTAATTTTTTTTAATTGTGATGGTATTGGTCATTTTGCTAACAAATTTACTCATAAGAAAAAGAGAAATGATGAAAGTGAATCAAAAATAAAACTAATATATAAAGGAAAAAGAACCACAAAGAAAGTTTTCAAGAAAAGATTATGCACCAAAGAAGACATATCATCATCAGATGAAGATGAATTCAGTGACAATGAGACAGAAAGAGTTCTATTTATGGCAGTATAAGACTCCGATAAAGAAGACTCTGAAGCAGAATATGAAGAATCCGAAGAATAAATTGAAGAGGCAGAAGTTGACTACCGAGACAAATTGATGAGTTCCATAGAAGTTATCAAAAGAGAAAAGAGAAAAAACAAGAAGCTACAAGCAGAACTAGAAAAGAAAGAAGACACTCGAGAATTAGAACAAATGATCACAAACTTGAAGGTTTAAATTGAAGAAGATAAAATAATTGAAGAAGCACTCAAAGAACAGCTAAAAGGAAGAGATACGATCATTGAAAATTTGGAAGTAGAAATTGTCACATTAAGAAAGGATCTTCAAAAGAAAAATATATGTAGAACAACTGAAAAGTTTTGAATGACATTATCATCAGTCGAAGGCCTAATCATTACAAGTCTGGACTTGGATGCAATTAGATGTAAAATGGATCAAGCTCCAAAAAAATAGAACAAGAAATATATCCAAAAATATATGCATAAACAATCAAAGGGGATAGGAAGGTCTACAGAGAAAATTACAGGGGCACTCCTCCACCGAGAATATTCAGACTTCAAAATCAACGACCGACAGAAACAGATAAGTCTCAGGAAGAAGAAGAATTCATAAGAGAACCTCCTTTAAGAATATATTCAACTCCCATGTATCAAACTATCTTTTTTGGTTTATGTTATGCATGTAATAATTTTGTACATAAAGTTGTAAATTGCAGAGCTAACAATAGGAACATAAACAACTTTGAGAGTCATACACAAAAGGGTTATCCAAGAAGGCCTAGTGAAACACAGAGAACAAGTTACAATAGGTTTGAATCATTGAGAACTTAAGTGGAATGATAAAAGTGTAACAATTTTGGACATGTGGCCAAATATTGCAGAATAGCAATCCCTCCTAGAGAACCACAACACAATCACAGATAGGAATCTCAAAAAAGGACATGGATAAGAAAGCAAAATCAGTACAACAATGAAGAATGCACACTCGCTCTACATGCTAAGCAGAAGAAACGCGGTTGGTATGTTGATAGTGGTTTTTGAAAACACATGATAGGTCATAGAGACAGGTTTCTTACATTAAGAAAGGAAAGAGATGGATCAGTCTCCTTCGAAAATGATGATTCAACTAAAATAATTGGAAAAGGAAAAGTCAGAATTGGGAATAAGAATACAAAGGTATAAAATGTTCTACTAGTAGAATATATGAAACATAATCTTCTAAGTGTGAGTCAAATGTGTGACCATGTTCATAAAGTTACTTTTGATTCACAAAAGTGTGATATAAGAAAAGAAGGTTCAGGAAAATTGATTGCTACAGCTGCGAGAACTTCAAGAAACATATATGTGTTAAGTGAAATCAAAAATGAAATGTGTTGTCTAGGAAAGGAAGATGAAATTTTTCTATGGAACAGAAGAATGGGTCACTTACATTTTGATAACCTTGTCAAAAGCAAAAAAATAGAAGCAGTTAGAGAAATTCCCTAGATCACGAAACCAACCAACACTTTATGCAAGCATTGTCAACAAGGAAAGACAACAAAGACCAGGTTCAAATCAAAGGAATATTCAACGACAAGACCACTGGAAAATGTGCATACTGATCTAGTTGGACCAACTACAACAAAGGGTTTACACGGTGAGAAATACTTTATGTTATTAGTTGATGATTATACAAGAATGATTGCAGTTTGTCTTCTCAAGAATAAGCCAGAAGCTCTTGAAAACTTCAAGATCTACAAGGAAATGGTTCAAAATGAAATGGATTAAAAAATCAAGTGCTTGAGATATGATAATGGAGGAGAGTTCACTTCAAAGTAATTTATGGACTACTGCAGCAGTCATGGAATAAAAATGCAATTCTTCGTTGCTACGACACCTCAACAAAATGGAGTTGTTGAAAGAAAGAACAAGACAGTACAGGAAATGGATTGAACAATGCTAATGGATTCCAAATTGACAAATATTTTTTGGACACAGGAAGTGCATACAACATTTCACATTCAAAACAGAGTAATGCTCAGAAACAACACTAGAAAAACTCCCTATGAGCCATGGAAAGCAAGACCAACAAATGTAAAGCACTTCAGAGTTTTTGGAAGAAAATGTTATATCAAAAGAGAAGATGGAAGAATGGAAAAGCTTGACTCTCATGTGGACAAAGGAATACTTTTTGGTTACTCAAGTACAAGGAAATCATACAAGTGTTACAACCTGAGATTGAATAAAGTTGTGGAAAACATCAACATAACATTTGATGAAACAGGTAGAAAATAATTAAAGGAAGAAGAAAATGAATCAATGGAACAGCTTTACGAAGAAGAAACATAAGATGAAAAAGAAGGGGAAGATGAAGAGGATCCAACAGAAGAAGAAGAGAAATTTCAACAAGTGACTCCAAAGAAACCTAGCAAACAAGTACAGAAGAATCATTCTTCGTATCATATTATCAGAAACAATGACACGGGCATTGAGACTAGAAGAAGAATGTGTTCACCGGAACAAACGCACCTAGCACTCACATCTACGATTGAACCAACCTATTTTGAAGAGGCCAACAAGGATGGATTATGGAATAAGGCCATGGATGATTAATTGGATCAAATAGACAAAAATGACACTTGGGAATTGGTTCCAAGACCAAAGGATAAGAATGTGATTGGAACAAAGTGGGTATACAAGAATAAATTGAATGAAGATGGACAGTTTACAAGGAACAAAGATAGATTGGTATGTAAAGGATGTGCATAGGTTGAAGGAATTGAATTTGAAGAGACATTTGCCCCAGTTTCTAGAATGGAAGCAATCCAATTGATTTTAGCTTATGCATGCTCCAAAAATATTAAAGTGTATCAAATGGATGTAAAATCAACTTTTCTGAATGGGGAACTTGAAGAAGAAGTCTACATTGAAAAACCAGAAGGATTTTAGTTGTCAGAGAATGCAGATTATGTGTGTAAATTAAAGAAGGCCTTGCATGGTCTAAAATAGGCTCCTATAGCATGGTACTCTAGACTAGATAAATATCTACAGCAGGCAGGGTTGAGAAAAGGAAGTGTAGACAACAAACTCTACATCAAGGTAAGTCAAAATAGTATTTTATTAATTGAAATTTATGTTGATGATATTATTTTTGGTAGTGATGATCACAGGTTAAGCCATAAATTTGAAAAAAATATGTAGAATGAATTTGAAATGTTGTTACTTGGAGAACTATCCTTCTTTCTGGGACTTCAGATACGTCAAATAAACCAAGGAATTTTTATTTCTCAAACCAAGTGTATCAGAGAAATACTAAAGAGGTTTGGAATGGAATATTGCAAACCAGTTATCACTCCCATGCAAACTAGTTTCAAGTTGAGAAAAGATGATGATTAAAAGTCTACATATCAAAGGAAATACAGGTCAATGATTGGCAAACTACTATATGTGACAACATCCAGACTAGATGTAATGCAGGCAGTTGGACAGGTGGCATGATTTCAAGGAGCACCAAAGGAATCACATGTATTAGCAGTGAAGAGGATTTTCAAATATCTCAAAGGAACATAAGATTTTGGATTATGGTATCCAAAAGGAAAGGATATATCACTTATTGCCTACACAGATGAAGATTATGCAAGTTGTATGGATGCCCAACGAAGCACCAGTGGAGAAGCGTTCTACTTGGGTGAGTGTTTAGTATTATGGCTAAGCAAGAAACAATCATCATTATATTTATCTACAGCCAAGGCAGAGTATATTGAAGCAGCAACATGTTGTACATGGGTTCTTTGGATGAAACAAACTCTAATAGATATACAGGTTGAGTTTGATGAGCCCATTCTAATATATTGTGATAATGCAAGTGCCATTAGTATCTCACAGAACCCGGTGATGCACTCCAAGATGAAGAACATTCCAATAAAGTATCACCTTCTATGGGAACAAGTTGCAGAAAAGAACATCAGAGTTGAGTATGTGGGCACAAAAGAACAAGTGCCAAACATATTTACAAAACCACTTCCACGGGAATCCTTTGAGTATCTTCGCCAGAGGCTCTGAGTTATTTATACTCCAAAATGAATGATTTTGAATGCTTATCTTATATATCTTAGATGTACATGAGGAAGCACCATAAAGAGGACAGTTCAGTTAAGGGGAGCAGCCCCGGATGGAAAGATACATTTTCCATTGGTGACAAAGGGGGAGACATTTATCAGATGCAGAGGACAAAGGCATGGTTTTAGGGGGATCAAGGGTCACAAAGATGCAGCGGATAGAGGCATTATTCTAGGGGGAGAATGAGTGATATAATTTCAGTATTGCATCAGAGTGTTTCCATCAATGCTAAAGGGGAGTATTGTTGATTAAGGTTGGTTGTCATTGATGTCAACCCTTGAAGAAAGCTCGGTAGCACAAAGGTTTGGGTAATGGAACCAAGTTTTTTTGATGAAAATATGACTAATTATTGTCTTTTCATGGTTGATAAGAAGTAAAAATGGATGAACTCCAAAGTGGTCCCCTTATGGTGAAATATCTCACGGGAAGACTCTTTGTGGATTGAGTTATCCTAGAAGTATGGTTAGAGAACCCATTCTTAATTGTTGAATAATGAGATGAATTTTAGTGAATTTTTCAGAGAAACTATCCTAGATGGATGGTGCTTGTCATTCCATTTCCGGTGGTATGTGGAACATCACATAACTCCACACGGTTAGAGAGTTATGGCCATATGAAGTTGGAGGGCCCTCATGAGTCATATAGAAGCCCCTAAAAGTCAAAGTGTTTGCAAAAGAAATTATTTTAAATGGAGAACTCCCTAAAATAAGGAAAGTTTAATGCTACATGAAAGTATAAATAAGAGGCAAGGCTCTCTCAATAAAACACACTTGAACACATTGAATATCTTTTGTTGTGTGAGGCTTACTGCAAGTACTTATTGATACATCTAAAGTTCTGAAAGTCTGAGGTAGTATGAAGGGTTGACGGTTAAATTCTCGAAATTACAGTGAATACTAAAAAAACCTATTTTCTGAGGTGTACGTGGGTTGACTGTGTACAGGGTGCATACATACTGAGGCGTATGCAGGATACCAGTGTATAGGGTGCACATATGTTGGTAAATCCATAAAAATTGAGAAGATGAAGATGCAGAGGTTCTAAATTCTGAGATCAAGCTCCCTGGAAGGCCTATAGTGCTCAAATACATCAAATCTATCCTTTGATTCAAAAGGTATGTCTTATTTCTATGAATAGTTGGATTTTGATGTATGTATGAGAAATGCTTATGGAGATTTGAGGATTCTCCCCAGAGAGATTAGTGATTGAATGGGATCTTCTGCATAAGTCAGATCTACAGAAATAGTGTGCTGGTGTATTTATCATTGATACTTCTTGTTGAGGCACATCTTGTATTTCTTGGCATATGGCTAAGGGGTTTTGTGGTAGATGTTTGAGAGCTTGTATTTGTGAAGTGGTTGATGTATTGAGATGTTGAATATTAGAAAGGGTTTGATGACTAGATCATGTGAGGGTTATTACACTTGTTCATGATTACACACACCTATATGGCACATGACTTGAGAGAGATATATATGCTTTGGGTAAAGGTTATGTATGAGGATGCATGTACAAGGTACAATTACAGTCAGGATAAAGTGACAGGTTACACATCTATGTGAAAGAAGTTACAGAGGGTCAGAATTTTTCAAGAGAAAGGAAACCCTAGTTTTTCAGAAGGCATACACAGGCTGCATAACAGTTTGGTCACATACATACGTGGGCTGCATAACAGATATGGCACGTACATATGCATGCTGCAGCACTACAGGTCAAGTACCTATTGTATTTTTGTTGATACATGTCCAGTTCAGGTACATATTGATTACAGGGTAGTTGTACAAGTTGGCTACAGGTCAGTGGTACAGGTTGATACAATTGTACAGTGGTATATCTCACAGTGATAGTGCGACAGTGGTTCCATCATTCTACTTATACATCTGGGTAGTTGGACGGTGTAAGGACAGGTGGTTGTATCCACCTTCCGGTTGTAGTCAGATAACATAGGGGCTTGTAGCCTCCTTCTGGCTGTAGCTAGAAAATTGGGGAGTTTGAGCTTCCCTCAAGTTGTAGCCTGAGAAACTAGGGGGTTGGAGCCTCCTTCTAGTTGCAGCTGGAAAACAAAGGAAGTTGGTTCTTCCAATGAAAGTAACTCTTCAAGACATATAAGAAAAATCATTCCATGGTTTTCTCCTACTTTGGGAATCCACATAAAAATACGGGTGTACTGTGTATGTGTGTGATTTATCATTTGTTCATTGTTTATTTACTCTGTAACTATTGGATGATAATGATACATTGATATAACACTTGTATTTTGGTGAAAAAGGATTGCATTCCTCTATTACTAATTCTCCCCCCCTCTCAGTAATCCAACAATTATGTATCTGGTTTTCTCATTAAATGGAGAAAGTCGTGGCCTCCACCTTTAATCTGGAGAGGGTGGCGTTTTCATTTTTTTTTATTTACCCAACAAGGATGAAACCAAATAGTGAGACTTACCTATGCATTAAGATTTGTTGGCCTGCGTTTTTTTTTCTCTGCTAGCATTCTTATTATTCTCTTGCTCAACGTGAAATTCATGCCTACAGATAGTGCATTATGCCTCTCTCCTTGGTGGCTCGGTTGGGACGTTGGTCCACGGTCTTGAGTGTTGATTTACCTGCCCATCCTCCTTATTCATTTGTGTTTATGCTTGACTGATGTTCACACCCAGAAACTTTGTTCTTTCTTTCTTCCTTCTATTTGTTTTACGCTCCACCAAATTGCTCTCAGGTCGGAGTTACTCCTGGTGGGTTTCCCTTCGTTTCACCTTTGCATCTCTACGTTTATTTTCACCAACGATTCGACAATATTACTTAGTCCATTTAGAGTCTCCTTCCTGAGCTTGACAGCCTATCCTCAACGTATAGAGGATCTCTTTTTCCTCTTCGTATGATAGTGGTCTCCTGGCGAGATTACCTCCCACCTCAATGAATTCGTATCCCCTCTCCTGTTGGTTAGGAGTGTACCTCAGCGTGTTTGGGGCGCTAAAACCCAGCATTTTCCTTTATGATTTTATTGTCAGATTATTTTTCTAAAAGAAAGGCTTGGTTAATGAACAGTTGTCCAATTTATCATTAATGCATCCTTTATTTACAACAGTTGATTTATGTTTTAGATTTTCCTAACATTCGCATAGAGGAGGTATGTTTGCTTCACATTTTTCTTAAGGTATATGAATAGTAACCAACATACAATAAATTAATGGAGGGGATCTTCCCAGGGTTACAATGATAATTTTTTCAATTAATATTTTAATTATCATTGTAGGTAGCTAGTTCTTTTTATCAAAATATTTGGAAGGTTGTCCTTTCAATAATGTAACACCCCGAGTTTCGAACCCCCATTTTTTTAAAATAATGTATTGTTACAATGCTAAGAGGACAGGGTTCCCAAACAATTATTAAATGGCCAGTATGCCGAAGAAATGTAATTTTTTTTATCATTATTAATAATAAACACAGTGTTGGTTGCTAGACAAACAAGGACTAGACTTATAGGGGGATATGATTCCACAAGAGAGGGGGCTTGAGGGGCTAAGTGTTTATTCCTGTGTTAATTACCCTTTTTGCCTAAGGGAGGGGGATCAGTTACGTGAGCTTCTTGGAGAAGGCCAGGAGGTTCTTGATTTCCCCACAAAATTACATAAACCTGCCTCTAGTCTGATGGGGGGTTCGACTGATGGCTTGTTCATTGATTTCCTGTACATTCATTCATTTCCCGCACGCACTTTCATGCATCCCCTTACCCATTAATTGAACCATCCTCATCTGTGTCTTGGCTGGGAAAAAGGAGTCAAACCGCTGAAGACGTAGCCACGAGATAGTTGGTTGTAGTGGTCGTTGGTGCAATCCAGCCATGGCCTGGGGCCTGCATGTCTAAGATGCATTGGACTATGACCTATTTTTCTCACATATATGAGTCCTAAGAGTTCCAGCATTGATATTCTATACCAGATGTGCTGGAGGCCCTAGATAAAATAGAATAATTGTCTAAGGGACTGCGTGGAAGAGAAAGGTGGAGGTCCATTCTCTCGGGTGGTATAGTTTGGGTAGAAGAGAGTTGGGTACTTGGATTGTTGTGGGTGATGGGAAACCTGTGAGAGATTGAGAACTGACTGGTTTGGGAACCCAAGTACACTCTAGAACCATCCTTGTGGATTCATATCCCTGGCTCGGAGGTGACACTGTTGTTGAGATTTGGAGCAGTGGTGTCTACAGTTGGGTGGAATGTCCTTGGTATGCATCCAATTGGTGTCGCATTTTCATAAAGATAGGTGCTCTTTGTTGTGATATTATTATCTTTGTATGAATGTATTTCATTGTGTATTTTAATTATCGTTTAACTAAATCTTATATTATGCATGGTTGTTGGATATTGTTGTGCATGTCATTAAGTCTTGTATCTTATGCATTGTTATTAATGAAAGAAGATATCAGTAAGAGTACGAATTCTAAGGGTGGGATTGAAGGAAGCATGCCACGGCTTGTGGGTGGTTGGGTGTGTTACAGATTGGTATCAGAGCTTCTGGTTGAAACACTGGGTCGGTATGGGTCGGGTCTATTGATCAGAGTCTCATGGTCAAGATCGAACTCTAATCGCAAAGTTGAAAATCTCGGGAGGAATGGCATTGCAGAATCTAAGTGGGATTTAGACCATCAGAGATCCATTATAATGGGTTCAAAGGATCATGACCGTCCCCCTTCGAATTCGGGATCAATCACCACTGTAGGAACATGAGAGATTTGGGATTGTTGGATCAAAGGATGGGTGAACAAGGGTCACCCGATGAAAAGGAAGCAAGGGTTAAGGTCCCAACCGTCATATCCCATTGGAGAGATAGATCAATGGACAAGAGGCATTGTGGGGAACTAAGTTGCACGGGAGATAATTCCCCAAGGAGGTCCCACAATCCAAACCATGGTTTCACTAAGGGGTTATAGCATCAGAAGAATTATGGGGTGAAAAGCGGGTTACTCCAAACCGTCGATGTGTGCCCCTGCAATTTGAAAGGCATGCAGTAATGTGATGTGTTAGCACTCAAGCGATGAACCTCCAAAGAGTAGAAGTAGTCAGGTACCATCGATCCATAGGAGGAAATGTGTCAACCGATCGTGTGCTCCAAGTGAAAAAAATCTAGGGAAAGGTGAGCAAGAGAAGTTGAGAATTGAGATTTCTGGACCTCGAAGATCCGAAGTTAATCTCAGCCATCTGATCTAGGAGGACACATGGCAGAAATCCATGCACTTATGGGGAAAGCGAAGGTTGAGATTTGAGTTCTCTGAAGTACGAAGACCCAAAGAAATCATGGTTGTCGATCTGCCGAGAGTGATGCGTCACCAAATCCATGGCTTCGGATAAAATCCAATGGGGTCAGACAAGTTTTGAAACTTGAGATTTTCGAAACCCGAAGACCTGAATGGATCTCAACCATCAATTTGCTGAGAGCCACGCATAACTAGATCTAGGACTTTGGATAAAATCCAGTGAGGCCAAATAAGTTTTGAAATTTGAGATTTACAAAGTCCGAAGACCCGAAGTAAGTCTCAACTGGAAAATTAAGGAGGGCATGTGGTGCATATCCATGGACTCCGAGTGAAGACCCGATGTGAATCTTATTAATCTGATCCAAGAGGACACATGGCGATAGATTGGCCAGTTCAGGAATGTGGAGTTCGGGATAATTGGAAGTGTGTTAGTGTTGAAACTCCAAAATCCCGAAGTCACAAAGCCTTAAGAACTGAAGTTATGAGGCACGATGATGTCACCTGGACATGATATGGACCCCATAATTCTGAAGTAATGTGGCTTGCAGATGTCACCTAGGATGACGTGGACACATGGGATGTGTGCCACATGTCAGTAAGTTTTTCGCATTTGGAGTATTGAAATGTCGGTTAGAATGTGACATGTGTCACCCGCCTAATTGGGCCACGTGTCTACTTCCATCATTTCGCCACGTGGTGATCGATCATACAGCTCGCAGGCTCGACACTCCAGAGGGGAAAGATGTGAAAGTTTGCGTTGGGTCAAAAAATCTTGAAGGCATGATGGCCAAAGTACATATCAACCATTGATTCCAGAAGACACAAGTCGAAGGATCATCGACTTCGGGTGAAATAAATATGACAGAAAGTGCAGGAGGAAAGTTTGAAACTTTTGAGGCCTGAAGAGTTGAAGTGATTCACAGTCACTAATCTATGGGAGGACACCTTTCGGCAGATGATGAACTTTGGGTAAAATCATTCTAGGACGATGCAAGTGATGAAATTTGAGACTCCAGAAGCATGGAGTGCCGAAGTGGATCTCAATCGTTGATCGTGAAAGAAGACGAGGACCATTGATCTGGTCTTGGCCGAAAGTTCTGAATTCCCGAAGCTCTAGACAAGCGATTTTTCATCTAAGAACAGGGTCATGGTCGTGGTCATATGGAGATTGAGAGCTGATGGAAGGAGGTATAAGGGCCGAATTGGTTGTCTTTGAGACAGAAATGTGTTATGGAAGGATTTAGCCGCGATTCCTAGTTGTGGTCACCTGGGAAGGTGGTTTGAAGGAAGTGCCTACGTAGGATGAGCTTATGTGTTGGCCAAGGATAACAGGACATTGTTATATTTGGAGAATGGGGATATGATCTCCATGAATAAAAAAAATAAAGAGACGTCTAGCATGGTTGGGCAATTTTGTTTATCATATGCGTAATTCTAACAAAATGGTTGCTTGCAAATTTTGTATAATTAAGGGGCTTAAACACATCATCTCAAGATGTGTATTGAGGAAGGTCGAAGGCTAGAATACTAGAGTTGGTAATGCAGAGATAGAGTCCAATGAACGCAAGGGAAAAGGAGAACAGGAAACGCTAATAGAAATGGTAAGAAGCCTGAATATGGAAGTGTAGAGCTACAAAGCAAACAATGAGAGACTGATGAGAGAGAAAAGTCAGATAAAAGCTCGAGTGTTGTAGAGATTAAATCAGTTGCAAAGACAAATGAAGAAGGGATCAAACTCGAGACAAGAGGAAGAAGGAAGGTGTCGTGAAAGAAGGGATGATCGTGGAAGAGATGGTTATTCCAAAAGTTCTAGCAAAGCTCATGGACACCACTCACCTCCTTACTCAGAAAGAAATTGTTATGCATCGAAATATCCCGTAAGCAGTCTAGAGGTGTCTCCTGTCAGACACCAAAGAAGGAAACAAGAGGTAGATAGTTTGCAAGGAGAGCTCAGGAAGCTCAAGCCACCTTCCTTTGGGGGTGAAAGAGAAAGGGAAGATGATCTTGAAGCATGGTTTCTTGAGCTCAGGAGATATTTTTAGTTGCATAACTACTCATCCAACCTGGAAGCTAGGATTTCCACCTAACATTTGCATGGGAAAGTTGCAATATGGTGGGACCAACTGAAACAAGTGGAACATTATAATGAAAGTAGGATCACTTGGAAGTAGTTCAATAAGTATTTCCAGAAGGAGTACCTCTCAGAGCATTTTTATGACAAGAAAATGCAGGAGTTATTTGAAATTAGGTTGGGAAGCATGACTATGGTAGAATACGAGAAGAAGTTATTTGGATTGTTAAAATATGTCAGGTTCATTGGTGACGAGAAAGTGAAAATACAGATATTTCTAAGTGGACTGCCAACATTTTATAACTAAAAGATCAAGTATGATGAACCCAAGACCTTAATTGAGGTCATCAGGAAGGCTAAATACTTGTATGAGAAAGTCCATGGAAGAGAATCCCTATAGAAATATTGGAAGGACAAGAAGAATGAGAAGTCCAATCAGAGGAGGAAAGGATTCAAACCTCCCTTCAATAGGAATGAGCCTAATAGAAATCATTAAGATCGGTATGCTAAAGGGGATTCCAAGAAGGAAGATTCCTTGGGAAAAAGGGGAAGACCACCAATCCAATGTTGGGGATGCAAGGAATATCACCTGTACAAGGATTGCCCACACAGAAAGGACATAGTGAAGACTATGCACAACATCCAAGAGGCTATGGGTCTTCTTATCGATCTCAATGTAGTATGAATCTAACCATGTGAATAGATGTCCTGATGTTGAACATGGAAGAAACCACTTGATTATCGGTCAATGAGGTAAACCGTTAACAAGCACGAGGGAAATGACCATTGATTTCAATGATTCCTAAGGCACTCTAGTACATTCCAACAAATTTGAATGGATGAGATGAAGTCAAACATCCATGGAATCATCCAATTAGAGGTCAATTATGTAAACCCACTGTCGAACGCGAGGAGACCTGCAATTGAGGCATGTAGGTCCCAAGGTAATAACTGGTTTCTAATTCTAATTCTCGAATAATGTGTTGAATTCGACAGGAATAGACTCGTCAAAGGAGGGCCTTGATGTATCCCCCATCAACGACATGAAACTAACACAGAGATGTAATTGGTGGATCAAAAGAGTATGGACTAAAATGGGTATTGAAACAGGAAATTTGTGATCGTTGACTCTCGAGGCAGATACTTCCCTTGAACACTGAGGCACGACAACAGAAACATGACATGGACCAAAAAATGATGGTGCAATGGATACTGTGATTTTCATCAGGTGACCCAAAGGAGAAAGAAAACTCAGAGGATTGGTTCAATGCAGAGTTTCAGCGAAAAAATGTGTGTAAAGACAAAGTGTCGTGTTTAAGGGTGACTATAAGGGTTACTTGTAATGTTCTCAAAAACTGCTTGGCTTGCTTCTTTCAATTTTTTCCCACATCTAGAAAGACGAGTACCTCTTTTTTATTTAACGAGCTCAAGGAGGGAAAAACATGCTCAATATAACTCACCTTCGATAATTCCCTCTTCCTTTGTTTAACAAAATGGAATAAGTATGCATTCAGAGAAGGTAAACTCAGTGGTTTTTCATATTTAGAGAGTCTGAAAATGACTTAAAGATGACTCCAATGTTTTCCTTTTTCGTAATGTGAGTCTTTCAAGGCTGAAAAAGAGATAAATTATCACTCGAAAGACGCCCTTTCAAACCTTTTAATGACTGGGAAAAGAAGCAAGATCACTCAGAAACATTTTCATGTTTAGAGAGTCTAAAAAGAGCTTAAAGACGACTCCAAGGGGTTCCTTTTTCGCATATCCATGCAAGTCCCAAAAAGAGATAAAAGTTTACTCAGTCTGTTCTTATGTTTTTCCGAGCATGAGAATGAACTAAGACTACGCTCGTTAATGTGACAAGATGAAAAATGAACAAAACTGCTATGAAACATGTCAATAATGTCAAAACTACATGCCAGTGTATTAATAAGGCCTCCAAAATATTTTTTAAAACCCCCAAAAAAATATGTCTTAGGAAAACATGAAATTTATAATAGTAAAATGGGGCAAAAATGTCTTTTACCATTTCATTTGTGAAAATATTTGTAGCAATGGAGAATTTGAGCTTTGGAGGGTGAATCTTGCCTTGTTCAGTGGCGGAGCTAGGGTTAGCTATTTCTGTCATCGTCTGGATCAGGTTGGTTCTTTTCTTCCTCTCTTTAATTCGTATGGTTTAAAATTGTTTTTAAGGCAATGAATGGCTTTTAAAAATGATGCCCTGGGTTGTCTCAAGCGCCAAAAAAACTCGACACTCCTCTCAAATTAGAGGGGGAGTGCTATCTGATTTTTTAAACGCCCCTACAAGCTGATAAGGAAGGCATTGACTCTTTGATGTGAGACTGAGAGGGGCGTTGCCCAAAATACACAAGGAAAATGCCCAAAAACACCAGCGCTCACTCAGAATGTAAAGGGGGGTGTTATTTTTTTTCACAATACCCTGGTGGCCTTCTTAGGGAATCGTTGGCATGCTGGTGTATGTGTATAGGGGGCGTTGGCCTCATAGAAAGAGAAAAAATATTTTTTAAGTTTTTATATTGCCCAATAATTGCCAAAAAAGTTTGATTAATGACTTTTGGTTGTTGATGATTGTAGGTAAAATCAGAAAAAGTCATGAGCAAGTGGAAATAAAGAGAGCACAAGCTCGATGATGTGGTCGCCTTGCAAATTCCTCGATCAAGGGCTGCCTTGAGGAATTGCAGTCTCCTCAAGTTCTTCAAAATGAAAAAGATGAAGAATGAGATTCTTCTTCTCGAGTATATGATCGGGATCTGGAACGTTGCGGAACAAGAGTTAATTTCGATCAAGGAATGTGTCGTGGAAAATATTAATCTCGGTGTTAATTGTTCGCTCGAGGAAGTGGCTTCTTATACCGCTTTATTTAAAGAATTCTGCGATGTCTTCAATTGGAGCTATGAGGAAATGCTAGGAATCGATCCTTCGATCATTGTGAATGAGATTAAAACCTACCCAGGTGTAAAACATGTTTGACAGAAACTTTGCCTGGTCCATCCTAAGAAGATCATGGCTATTAAGGCAGAAGTTGATAAATTATTGAAATCTGGCTTCATCTATCTTGTCCCTTTGATGGAATGGGTTTCTCACATTATTCCAGTTACTAAGAAGAAAGGGACCATTTGTGTATGTGCTGATTATAGGGACCTCAATGAGGCTTTTCTGAAAGACAACTACCCTAATGTTATAGAAATATTTGCCTCACCATTGTTATCTTGCACAAAATGCCTTTTTCCATTTCCCTATGCAGACTTATCATCCCTTTTTGATGAATCCAGAGTTAAAAATATACATTTTTCCAAATATACGCTCCCTATCAGTTATAGAAGATGTGTATACGCCTGTTTCTCCACTACAACTTGCGTATATCGGGATTTGTGCCAGAAAATACAAAATGAGGTCAGGTTTCCATGTCACGACAGATCTCTGATCCTTGGCCTTCCATATACTGGAAATGTTCTGAATCGTCCCTTCAGTTGCATTCTGAAGTCTATAAGAGCACAAGTTAGAGCTATGGAAAAGAGGAGAAAGCATTCAAATTTGAGAGAAAAGTTAATCTAGAGAAATTACTTCATATTGAGTCTGCATCCTTTTGTCCCTCAAGTCTGACAACAGTGTTCAGCCCCCAAGCTCTTTCCCTATAGTTGAGAGGACTTCATTGTCTCTTTCCTATGATATTACCTTTGGTGGAGGATTGAAGTGGTGGAGACCCAGTTGGAAGGAACTCGTTTTCTTGGTTTCGAACCATGCCAACACGAAGTCTGTAATGTTGTCACTTCTGCTGATCAATTATTAATAGAAATACTCCTTTCTCGTCTTATTGGTATCTTGCAAATATATGATTATTATCCATGGGTGTTTTTGTAATGTTTATTAATGGATTATGTTATTTGATGTGCTAACCACTTTTATATCATCACTATGTACTTGCTTTTAGTTGTTGTTGAGAACTTCTTGCAGGTCTAAAGCTTTGGGTCAAAGTGCTCAACGGTGGAACATCATCAAATGTTGGATCGTGGTAGGCCTCATTCTTATATTGCACATTAGTTTTTATAGAATATGTTGGAATTGAGTTGATTTATGCAGTCATACCTATCTGTTGTGGTTTACCCTTAGCCATAGAGAGTTTTTACCTTGTAACAAAATTGGCGACTCCACTGGGGAGAGATCTTCCTTCTAAGGGTTGAAGTACTTTTCTTCTTACATTTCTCTTTTTCCATTGTATTTCTTTTTGTATCACTGCCTAATAGATTTTTTTCACTCTGAGTTTGAGTTTTCATCTCTTTTCCCTTGCCTGGCCGTGTTTTAAAGCATATACGCCATTTTTTCCTTGACAGTCGAGTATACATGCTTGTTGCCTCACTGCAAGAAGCGTATATACGCTATGTTCTCCTGAACAATCACATATACCACTTACCCTTGCTTGTTTGCTTGGTTTAGTGACTGTTGGGTGGGATTTGAAGATTTTTTAACCTTCTTAGGTCTCTATAGTGCATGCTCAGATTATCTGGGATGACAGGAAACTTGTTTGGAATTGAATTTTTTGGGCGAAGTCTTTCTCTTTGTTTTCCATTTTCGATTTTTCCTTGTTATCTGGTTTGTTTGCTTAGATTCTTGGTATTCTGGTTGAGTTATTTCTTTTATACACAGTAGAATTTATATATCAAGTTGCTCATCAGTCCATGCATTTTCTTTTTAATATATTGAAAATACAAAAAAATAGGCATTTTTCATTGGTTGGAATTTCCGTCTTGGAATCTTTATCATTAGCTTAGCACATTTAGTGAAAGATTGCATTTTACTTCTGAATTACAGAGTTGAAATTGAAGACTGCATTGTTCTTATTAGCATATCATTCATTGAAAAGTTAAAGATAGACTTTGCATTATATCCTTATTTATTTTCTTGTTGAGTCATAACACCATGAGTTTCACTTCCATGCCTTTTTGAGTAACCACGGCCAATAAAATTTACGCTTTAAACTAAAATTGATTAGTCATGATTTTATTTTTAGGGTGCACAAACTAGCCTAGTATTTAGTGCCTTGGAATAGGATTTTGTGAGTAAACTTCTCCAAGGCAATTAAATCAACATATGTGTCTAAGACAGGGAGTTGAGAAGTCCATTGTATAATTGGTAATATCAGGAGGCTCCGCTCACACCGGTGTTAATAACGAGGCCATGCAAAGTTAGTTGAAGGGATAAACCCTAGATACTCACCTAGCCTGAGAAATATTCTTGTGGATTTATTTGTATTTGGGGATCTTCCTAGTACCCATACCTCTGTGAGAGGCGGTGCTTTCAAAGTTTCGAGCTTTGCTACCCTGCCCATATGGTGATATAGACTTACAAATTCTCGCCTGTGCATCAGTTATACAGTGGTTTATTAGTTGGTTGACTTAGGTATCTCATAGGTTACTTGTAGGGGTTATTCTGCTTGTATCCTAAGTCAGATAGGATTCGGACAACACACAACCTTTATGGAGGATTACCTCTCCGGGGGGATCTGACTAACTATTTTTTAAGCCTAGGAGGGCCCTTATAACTGATTATGTTACCTCCAAACTTTAGCAGGGAGTCTCAGGTCCCTCTTGGACAAGACATACCTTCTTTAGCGAGGGAGGCCACTCAACCACTTTAGCCCCTTTGCATGCATATTAGTCGTTTGACTTTTTGGTATTCTCTTTGACTACTAGTTGGCCTTAGGATATATTTTTATTCGTTGGAGAGTCATAAGTCATTGTGGAGTTGTATCAGCTTCCTTGCAGGTCCCTTCGGTTGTTACAGTTACCACCATTTTTTTGGTTTTTGCCTTCTAAAAGGCGTAGATTTATCATGAGTGGTACACACACATCCACTTTTTGGATTTGTGGTTCCACAAGGATGAATATCAAGTCTAGTATTTAGAACATTGGGAGTTCTTAGACTCCCAATCCTACTATAGTTAATGGCACCCCTTCAACACCTGTGGCTGCTACAGTTGCAGTGTTAAAGGCTTATACGGGTACTATGGATCGGCCTGTAGTTAATGCTTCATCTCTTGCATCAAACCCTTTTGGGGGTTTCGGTCACTCGTCGAGTTACATTGTTCAGACCATCCCTATGGATTCTAGTCCATTTTATTATGGTATGCCTAATGTTGGCTTAATGATTCCCTTCTCGAGTTGTATGAGTTATTGACCCATGGTTCATGTCATTTGGGGTTCCAACAAAGCCTCTAAAACTATCGGCCCTTCTAGTAAACAAGAAGGCAACACAACACCCGGAAGGTGCTGCGTAGTCTCACCCGAGATAGCTTTAAATGGGTGGTTTTAAGACTATTTACAACCTAGGAAATAGTAGGGGATAGGGGTTTCTTGATTAAGGCCAAATACTGTGAACTGTAAGGGAAACTACTAATTCCTTGGATTCGCATACGTATATCCCACAGTTTAATTTAAAAAAAGTATAAATAGATTCATAACAATGCATTAACTCATTCATCAAGCTTAGCCATTAATTGTTGAAAGAAAGAAGAGACATGCATACATTCAACATATTACATGAGTATTACCATTGTTCACCCCCTCCTGTGCTACGTCCACAAAGATTTTGCTCTTCGCTCTTTTATTATGGTAGTTCTATATTCCCGGTGCCACACACTTACAATTCTCCATCAAAATGGGTAAGATCTATGTGAGGAGAACTAGATCACACCATGATCTACAACCTGCAGTCTAATCCTCAGATCTACCTTCCCTCATATATTCTTTGCTAAACAACTTACAAAATCGGTTCATACACCTTAAAATAACAATAACCCATAAAACATAGTATCACATCACATGACAACTCTTAATTGATACTTTTGTATCTATATTTATACATTTTGGCCTCTTCAACCTTTTTCAGAATATTACCAAAACCCTAACCCTTCTTACATTAGGTATTTCTCCCATACGTGTGTTGTTCTTCCTCCAGTTGTCACTTTCCTATGTGCATGCTTTCTTGCATGCGCACGTGTTGTTCTTTTGCCAATTGTTGCTTCAAATTTCTGCATGCTTTCTTTCCCATGATTGTTCTTCTTTCCCCTTCGACCTGGTCCCAACAGGCCCCCAACACTAACATGTGACTTATCCTTAGTCACCTACTTGCTCTGTGCTTCCTCAATCTCCTTGGTGATCGTCTGGAACTGTTCCTGCAACTCTATCACTTTTTTCAATGCCTGCGAAGTTTTCTCCTTGATGGTGTCGACTATCAGAGATGCCACTTCCTCTCTCATC
The DNA here is from genome assembly GCA_010110895.2 of Picea sitchensis. Lineage (NCBI taxonomy): Eukaryota > Viridiplantae > Streptophyta > Pinopsida > Pinales > Pinaceae > Picea > Picea sitchensis. The sequence continues at coordinate 3,723 of SNQJ01S0152430.1, read as the reverse complement.
AGTCCTGTTCATTCTAGTTGAGTCTGTGATGTCTGTTTTCTGGCTTCTTCTACATGCACAAGTACTTCTGCTACCCATTCCTGCAATGGTTCTATTTGAGCCTGACGCTCCTGTTTCTGTGTTTGCGCAGTGATACGTTATGCTTGTATCTTCTTCAGCTCTTGTATTCCCTTAACTCATTCTGGAACTGGTATGGTATTTTGTCACTTCTTGAGTTCTTGGATCGTTGCATTGATCCTCTCCTCCTCCTTGTCCCAGTGTTGGACTTGTGGATACTCTTCCAACCTTGTCCAAAGTTGCGCTGCTTTATCCAGCAAGTCAGTTTTCATGCTGACTTGTTTTTCTAGCTCCTGCATCTATATTGTTGCTTCCTACTTTCTTTGCTCCTTCACTGTTGGTGGATTTGTCGGTCTAATCTGTCTACGGAGAGTCTCGATCTCCTTTTGATACTGATCAATTGCCTGCGCAATCTGGTCAATCTTATCTATGGATGGGAGTTCATTTCCTTACGCAGCAGTTGGAAGTTTCCCAAAAAACAAATCCACTCTGCATTCCAGCTCATTTCTGTGTTCTTTCTCCTCCTTAGTTTCTAATTTGGTCTGTGCACAAACTGTTTCCAGCGCTTCGTTCTTCTTTGTTGCTTGTTGTAGCTCGACTAAGTTTTTGTGTGCTCGAGACTGCATCTTGTGGTTGATGCTAACCTGTAGTTTGTGTAATTCTTTTGATGGCATCCATGTCAAGACCAATTGGATATGATCCCAATCCTTGAGTGGTTTTTGTCCCACAATTTCATCCATTCGCAGCATGCTAGGTTGTATATAGACCATGGAATGTGCATGTGGTGTCAGAAGATCTGGGTTGTGTTCTTCTACCTCCACCCTTTCTGTGGTCTATGTGGTCAATGGGTCTATGCCTCTACTACTACTCGTGATCTGGGCTTCCCCAAATTTCTTAAGGAGATATCCTATTTCTGTCAGTTCCTTCTGTAGTTTATCCCTGTGGTGCACTGGATGATTGAAATCCTCTGCAAGTTAGTCCTGGACCATTCTAGAAATCATTTCTCCATCATCCTTCGTGATTGTATAGTCTGGTGGTGCTCATTGTGCCTTAATTTTCTTGTGTGTGCCTGCTTCCTGTACCGGTGGTCTCTTAGTTACCCTTGGTTCCTATGTGATGGGGTCTAATGCAGTTTCCTGTGCTCCCTTCGCCAGTTTTCACTATCCATTGGTCAGTTGAGTAGTTTTTGTCGTCCCCTTCTAGGTCCTTCGCTGCTCTGAGCCATTGTCTACCTGAGTCGACTTAGTTTGGCCTGTTCTTTATTTCTTGGGTACTGGGATTTGTGGAGGCTATGTTTCCACCTGCGCAACCCCTCCTTCTGTCGTTTTTCTCGGTACTTCTCTGGGTATAGTTGGAATCCTCCATTCATCAGGCTATTCGCTAATGATCATGTCGATATCACTCTCAGGGATGCAACAACGCATCTGTAGCTACTTTTTATCTAGGTCCTACCTTGGTTGTATCCACATGGCTTGTCACCTAGCCCATAAATTAGCGATGCCCCGGTATCGTGCGACAACCTCTGGTGTTATTCTCCATGCTCGGATGATGGCTTCTTATATCTCCCGTAGGTAATATTTGAATACAATTCCATTCTCCTTCTTATTCTTGGCTAGTGGCCCAAATCTCAGGACGTGATATCTTTCTCCTCCTGCCTGTTGTGTGGTACCAAAGACGATGTATTTTGGTTCTAGCCATCCCATGAAAGCTATGAGAGTGATCATCCATGAGTAATGCAATTTTGTACCTGTGTCCTATGCATCTTGGTAGTCTACTTGGAACAAGTTTGATAGGTATGGCACCCAACTCATGAAGGTGCCTTCTGCGCATTGAGCTACAACAACAATGAATCCTACCAGTACTTCATCTTTGCGACATTTTCTTAGCAGTTTGTAGGATAAGATTTTTGCACCCAATTGTGTCACGAAATTGTTGATCTGTTTAATTATAATGCCTCTTGTTCCCTTGTCGGTGCCATATTTATTCTTCATCTCTTCTAAAAATGTCTTTTCCTTGGAATTATCGTCCAGAATTAACGCAGGATCCATACCCCCGGTGGGTAGGCCTATTATCTGCGTGATAAGTTTGACAGTTATGGGGACGGGTTTGTCCATCCATATATCCCCTCCATGTGTAACTGCTAATAGTTTCTTGATGCATGTCATCACATATCGGCCTCTGACCAAAGTTTGGTATCTTCAAAAACCCTAGAATTCATGGTTTGTCCAGTCCAGTGGCCCACTGGTGTGGTTGAGTGATGGTTTCTCCGAGTTGGTTGATGATTATTTTATACATAAACACCTATGGTGCAAGCTCTGGATATTTGGTTTCATCTTCTATGTCATGGTTGGAATACTTGAGCTTCCCGACATGACCTAATAGTTGTGGGTCCACTTATACTCCCTCTGGTATGCGAGGTAGCACAATCTCTGCACCTGATTTCCTTCGAGGTGAGCTTGGTATCTGAATTTGGTCCTCCTACTGCAATGGTTGGCTCGAGTTTCCAGCAGCTTCTGGTTTCTCCTTCGCCATCCATTATGCCCAAGCCATGGCCATTTCACCCGCCGGCTTGGCTGAAAAAAAATCTGGGATGGGTATTTGTGGAACGTCTGGTTGCACTTATGCTTCCAGGTTTTGTGCACTTCTGTTAGCTCCTACGGCTGCTTCGGCGTTTTCTGGTGGTATTTCCTAGTGGGTTTCTTCTTCTTTGTTTTGAGGCCTATGCACTACTGTTGTTGTATCCTGTTCCATGGCCTTTGTTTGTGGTTGTGGAACCTCCTCTAGTATGGGTGTGGACTCTACTGGGATTTCCTATGGTGACAGGATTTCATCAATATCAATGACCTTTGGTGGTTGTTATTTTCTTTCTTCCAGTGGTCCTCGCGACCTCATCTAAGCCCTGGTTGATCTGGATATCTGGCATGGTTCTGCGAGCCTTGGTGGTGCCATAATGATGTATGTCGAATGTTTGCTGAGTTTGAATGGCTTCGGTGAGATATTTGGTTTCACTTTGTCCCTGCTTGCTATTGTTGCTCTTTCTTTGTTCTACTTTCGTGAATAGACTAATTTCTTTTGCGATCATGTGTTGTATGGTCTCTTCATGAAGCTTGTCAATGATGCTTCTTCCATCATGTGATTAATTCACCATAATTGTAGGTCCAATGCATCCGCGGCGGTTTCGTACTTGCCATTGCACCTACTATGTCATCTCCAGTTGGCACGTTTAATGTGACATCTCATCTGTCCTTGCCTTGCTTTTAATTATGTTTTTTGTTGTCCTGTCAACCTGCTTTTTCTGACTTTCCTTTTCCCACTTGTTTCCTTTTTTGGTATAGCCATTGTATTTTCCCTTTCTAGCTTCATGTTTCATATGCGGCTTGTCCATCATGCTGCGTACTGTTTTTGTTTATTTTTTTTTATTTTTTTTTACTACGCGGTGGGTGGTCTATTGTCCTTGTACAGCTTCATCTGGCTCCCAATGATCATTCCTATGATTTCTGTGCCCACTAGATCTCCTAATTGTACAACTCCTACATCTATGATATCATTTACCTCATATGGTCCTACCCAATGCATTCTCATCTTTCCTCGGTGCTGCAACGCTTTACTGTCGTAGAGAAATACCAGATCTCCTTCCTTGAATGTCTTCCTCTTGATGTGGTGGTC